>JAMKFB010000119.1:0-88821 GCA_036247105.1 Cirrhinus mrigala
GATGTTTAACATATTATTTAAGAGTGATTTGCTTCTTTTCCTTTACATTATGCAGTGCTTTTAAAACCAAAATTTCCTCACATGATTTCCAAACCAAGTCTTACAAAAGTTGGGTGGACAGATACTAGATTTAGTGACCCTACTGGTCAGAAACGATACCAATTTATCCATCACTATCATTTAAATGTTTATGTAAATTGTGGTATCTGCACAGTTTGATGGAGTTATAAACATGGTTTTGGAAGGAGCCTAATCATTCAGTCCTGTCAATCATGGCTAGGAGAAACAATAATAATAATACATTTTATTTATAACACACTTTATATCCACACAGAATCCTAAAGTGCTACAGATTAAAAACAAAAAGAAATGTTAGGAATCATTCAAAGGCTTTGCTAAAGGTTTTGATGCCACGTTTAAAAGCATCGTCAGTCTGTGGAGTCCTTAGATGGTCAGAGAGAGCATTCCAGGAGTGTATATAAGCAGCAGTCATTGCACCGTCCCAGTGACAATTCTTCAGCATACTGCCCTGCTCTATCCACCTTATTTTTCCCATAAGAGTGGGTGCAGCCATTTGTACATTTTTTGTGTCTGGCTTCCGGTCTTATCCACTTCCAGCTATTTTTAGCTGCACAAAAAGCTCGTTTTACTGCTTGATATAGCAAACTGGTGTGTCTTACCATATTAATTTAATGTATAAGCTTAATTATGAACACACTGGTTTGTAGTGCAAACTGTTTTACCGTTTACTGCACTTTGATATTCTTCTCGTTATTTCCCTATGGCAGATTATGAACCGGACGTCACCGTAACACATTACCAGAAAACAGCTTTATTCTGCATTGAAAAATAAGGTGGATTCTGTAAAACATGTTCCACCCTGATGAACTTCTGCTTTTACCTTTCGATGAGTAATTTTCCTGTTCTACAGAATCATTTCTGTCACTGAGCCGACTCCAGTTTCTCCTAACTCTGGTTCCTGTACCACGTGCTCCAGCTCATCAGATTAAATCCAGATAATCTCCTACCACTGATATAACAAAATGGACAGTTAACAGATTGTATCACACTCTTGCCTCCGCAAACATTCAACTTTCTCAAAGGCAAACCAAAGCTCAGTTGTATGCTCTTTATCTGAGTTTGCAATCAGGGTCGACTCCATCCACTGCTCGCTACTGCACACCACATTTTGACATTACTGATACTGCTTGCAATCATAATGCAATAGACAGGTCTACAGAAAGTAAATGAATCCTTTAAATAAAAGGGGTTATGGAGCTGTTGTTTATATTATCATACAGGGCTGAACCTACAGTGGTGCTACCTCAAACGTATGTAGTTTGTTTGATTTTGGGAGATAATGTATGTAGCCTAATTTGTGTAAATCAGAGAGCTGCTTTCAAAATGCAGGGAGTTGAAATCTTTTTTTAATGCACACTCACATTTTACGTTCAAATTCACTCTTGTGCATTCTGCAAGATGAGACATTTGTCAGACGATAAGTCTCTGTTGCTCAAAGAATGGTCTTGTCAGTCATCTTACCTCACTCTTGTCATGTGATCAGTGAACTCTGATTCCTGCTGCACTGTGTGCGACTCTGCAGCTCGTGCTGGATGAGCAGAGCAGATGATTTCAGTTTAGAATTATAGTGGACATTATCTAACTGAATTAAATGTTTTATTTCTATATAATAGCAAAACAACACTGTAGTGGTGGCATCTTCTATTTTAATTTCACCCTCAGACCTCATCATGGTGATATCATGAGACAGATTTTCATCTTAACGAGAAATATCATATTTTATTGTTGCAAGATCACATAACAGCCCTAGAAGGTGTCCTCAATAACAAATTGTGATCTAGCAAAGTAAATTACTTTGATTAATTTGCCGCAGCAGTGATCTTCTCTTTTACACCTCTGAATTACTCACAGTCGCTTGTTGTCCTCAATAAGCCTTTTTGGGAGGTTCTAACTTGGAGCTGGAGCTCAAGCTGAGCCTCTGGTTTGAGTCTCCTTCGGGGACAGCAAGGCAAGTTTGTTTATCATTATCTAACAGGACTGAATGGGCAGGTAAACTTGTGAATTCTTTTTAAATCTTGTGAAATATTTTCATTGTGTTATGAAAATGTTAAGCTGGTTTGTTCCTGTAATTGCTACTTGCAGCTTTTATTTCTTGCATTGTCTGTGAAATGAACATACTGTATCAAGTCTGAAGAGTTTTCTGTTGTTCTGAATGTTCTGTTCAGGTGTGATCTAAGTGCATGTGTTCAGCCCAATCTCACGGCAATATGTACGTTTTACAAGGTGGCTAATTTGTACGAATTCGTACGACCTCACTCGTACAAATTCTTTACGATTTTACAAGTTGCACAATACGTATGAATTTGTACGAATGCCCTACACATAACCCCGCCCCTAAACCTACCCATCACTGAAAACGTGCAGAACCTGATTTTACCAAGTACGACATGTTCCTGGATCAACATCTTTGTTGACCGTGGAACAACACTGTGATTAACCAATCAGATTTGAAAAAAACAGTTTATAGTTTTTGTGGAGTTTAGGCTTTCAATCAGTGTTTAGTGCTTGCACATCAGTGTCGTTCATCTATCATTTCCTCAGATTTTAGAGATTACTCATGGGTAAGGTTAGGTTTAGGTGTAGGGATGTGGTCAAGTTTAATTTTTTGGATTAAAATGTTGTTGTATGTTGACCCAGGAACACATCTAACTCAGCAAAATCAGGACGTGCCTGAAAAGGTACAAATTTGTGGGTGTTGTTCTGCCGAGTGAGTCTGTGCATTTAGGTTAGGGGTGGTCTAATGAGAAAGTGGCAGAAGTTTTTCAGGTTTGAATAAAAAACCTGGAGCATCAGCTTTGTGGGTGCTTACATTAATAAAGCCTCAAAACTGCCATGTGAGATTTAGCATTCTTCTGATCTTTATATTAATAATTTACCAGAAGACAAGATCTTCTGCTGGAAAACTTTTATAACTTATGATCCATATTTATTTTGACAGATCTTCCTACACCTATTCTGACTGCTGAGCCACAGTATTCACTGTTCACTGGAGACTCAGTTACTCTGAGATGTGAGCTGATTCAGTCACAGAGTGGATGGGAGTTTCTCTGGAGAAAAGACTCAAACAGTGAATCTGCTGGAGCTGCAACTAAAATAATCAATCCTGTGAAAGTCTCTGATGGAGGAGAGTACAGGTGCAGAGCACGAAGAGGAGGAAGATATTACACAGATTACAGTAAATCAGTAATAGTAACAATATACGGCAAGTATTTTTTAAGTTACATAAGGCACATATAATTTCATAACACACTGAATAAGTACTATAGGTAACAACATTTCAGTCTAATCTGATTTAGCATGTGTTTTACAATCAATTAACTGTGTTAATACAATAAAAACAGCACATTATTTTCATTGTGAATTGTTGTCATTGTACAGAAAGACCAAAATCCAAAGTGAGCATTAAACCTGCTCAACATGTATTCAGAGGAGACACAGTCACTCTCAGATGTGACATAAATGGTGAAGGAGTCACTAGCTGGAGCTACATCTGGTATAAAGAAGGTTCAACCAGGTTTTTCAGTAATCGACAGGAACACACATTCAGTTCTGTTACTGAGTCTGACGCAGGTAAATACTCCTGTAGAGGATCAGAGACAGAAGGATCACGCTGGTCACAAATGAGTGATGCTGTTACACTGACAGTATCAGGTGAGTTTGATCATCTCTTCATACACACAAACCAAACATACATTTAACATGTTATTAATGAGTGATTTCTCTATTTCAGATCCCAGAGCAGTTTTAAGTGTTTCTCCACAGAAGTGGTTGACTGAAGGAGATCCAGTGACTCTGATCTGTGAGGTTTACAGTTTCTCTACAGGCTGGACATTCAGCTGGTTCACTTTAACTGTCTCAGCAGGTAAGTTGTAATGTGCTTAAAAGAGAAGTTCACTTCCAGAACAGAAATTTACAGATAATGGACTCCTCGTAATCACCTTGTCATCCAAGATGTTTCTTTTTTCAGTCGTAAAGAATTTTTTTTTTTTCTTTTTTTGTTCTTTCATTTCAGGATTCTCTCCATATAGTGGACTTCTATGGTGCCCATGAGTTTGAACTTCCAAAATGCAGTTTAAATGCGGCTTCAAAGGGCTCTAACCAATCCCAGCCGAGGAAGAAGGGTCTTATCTATTGAAACAATTGGTCATTTTCACAAAAAAAAAAAAACCTCAAATGCTGGCCTTGTCAAGCTTTGCAATGCACATCCGTGGTCTTTGCATTCCGGGTCAATACAGTTAGGGTATGTCGAAAAACTCCCACCTCATTTTCTCCTCCAACTTCAAAATCATCCAACATCGCTGCAGAAATACCATGTTTATAAAGTGAACATGCAAAGTGAAACACCGGATGTAGGATAATTTTAAAGTTGGAAGAGAAAATGAGATTGGAATTTTACCCACCAAACTGTACTGAACTGGAATACACAGACTACACCTGCTGTACATAGCTGAGCTAGACAAGATGAGCATTTGAGGTTAAAAAGTATATAAATGTTTGTTTGTTTTTTGTTTGTTTGTTTGTTTTTAATAAAATGACCGATTGTTTCGCTAGATAAGACCCTTTATTATTCCTAGGCTGGGAAATGCACTGAAACCGCTTTTTGGAAGTTCAAACTTACAGCCACCATTGAAGTCCACTATATAGAAAACATTACTGAAATGTTTTCCTCAAAAAACATAATTTCTTTACGACTGAAGAAAGGAGGACATGAATATCTTGGATGACAAGGGGGCGAGTACATTACCTGTAAATTTTTGTTCTGGAAGTGAACTTCTCCTTTAATGTGGTAACATCTGAATTAACTGATTTTATTTAAGTCAAAAATACCATTTAATATTGAATACATTCTCTTGTTCTACAGGGAACAGACATCATTATAATCTGCTCTCAGACAGCAGCAGAGGAGCAGGAGGAAACTACACTGTCAGTTCTGCTGCTCTAAATCACACAGGAGTTTATGTGTGCAGAGCAGAGAGAGAGAAATCAGTCTTTAAAACACAGCACAGCAACACACAGCTGCTGTGGGTCACTGGTGAGTTCAAACAGAACATAAACTATTGGCTCATATTGAATAAAGAGAGTTTCCAAGCTCAAATCTGAGACTCAGAAGCTGTAATTGTCGTCTCAGGTGTTTCTCCTCCAGTCTCTCTGATCGTCAGTCCCAGCAGAACTCAACACTTCACATCTGTCTCTCTCTCTCTGAGCTGTGAGGACCAGAGTAACTCTACTGGATGGAGAGTGAGAAGATACACAGACGGTGGACGGCTGGAAGATTGTTCATCATTATATCGAGGATCACAAACAGGATCTACATGTACAATCAGCTCCACCATCACATCACACACTGGAGTGTACTGGTGTGAGTCTGAATCTGGAGAGAAACATCATCCTGTTAATATCACTGTACACTGTGAGTCTGTATTTTTATTTTTTATCATTTTTTTAAAGATTATTGTATTGTTTATATAAGTACACTTTTTATGCGATCAGTCCATGTTTGCTCTGTTTCTGTAGCTGGTGTGATTCTGGAGAGTCCTGTTCATCCTGTGACTGAAGGAGATCATCTGACTCTACGCTGTTTATATCGACATACAACCTCACCAAACCTCAGAGCTGATTTCTATAAAGATGGATCACTCATCCAGAATCAAACTACAGAGATGAGCATCACTACTGTCTCAAAGTCACATGAGGGTTTCTACTACTGCAAACACCCAGAGAGAGGAGAGTCACCCAAGAGCTGGATCTCAGTCAGACGTGAGAATAAGAGCTATAAACACTGCAGAAATATTTCTGTACACTTTACAGCACTAATCTAAATGTAAAAATATATCTCAGCTTCCACAGACTCAAGATCTGATGGTCTCAAACCCATAATAACTGGAGTGATTGCAGGACTGACTGTCATATTTTTGATCATTGTCTTCTTGATCCTGCTGTGGCGCTACAGAAACAACAAAGGTTAAATTAATTTCCCATGACACATTTGCAAACACAAGTTCTGTTCCTAAACCTTGTGAGCTCCTATCCCACAACAACCTAGGATAGTTTTCTGGTCTTAACTAGTCTCCCAACCTGGTAAAGATGTTATGTCAGCTGATTTTACAAGGTGTCTGGTCAGTTTTCAGATGGACTCTTCAAAATTAAGGCTCCAAAGGGTATTCTTAAGGCATTAAAATGAATGCATAATGCATTATAAAAACCTTATAATATGTTATATCATCGTATAAATAATTATAACAACAATTATGATACAATTATAATGCTTGCGCATTTGCGGTTTTAACTTTTAAGATTATGATTATTAATAACACACAATGAACTCCATATTAAATCTTATTTTACATTTATAATGGACTATATATCTTGACATTGTTTATTTAAAATCTGCACAGTATCTTACTACATTTTTTAAGAGGTTAGGTGTGGAGTGTTATTTGAGTGTTCCCTGTGAGGCTAATATTAATTTTGATGTGAGCTAGTTAATAATTTCAACTGAAAAAATGGCAATGTTTATATGTTAGGTTACATTTTATTTTGATGCTCCCCTTAGTCTACCGACTATAATCAACTTTGCAACTACATGTCAACTAACTCTCAGAGTATTAGTAGGCTTATGTTAAGTTACTTCTAGTCAGTTTGTCTTTTGGGTAACCATCAAAATAAAGTGTTAGCACACGGTAAAATGGTAAAACACATCTGTATAACTCTAGGGGAGTTGGAAAATGAGCCTATTTCAAAAAAAAAAAAGTGGAGTGTTCCTTGAACTAAAGGGTACCATCAAAATAATCAAACTGATATTACAGTGAAAAATAGTTCAAACCAAATGTGTCATATTACACGTTCATCTGATCTGATGTTATGGCTGTTTGAGAGAAAAAAAAAATAAATTATTATAACTATACTTATAAGTGGTCATTGATTGCTTTAAGTAAAGTAGCATACGAAAGATGGCAAGATATGAGACTTATAATACATTATAACTATGAGAAATATAATCCACTGTAACTTAAGTGAATGCAACATGTTCATTATGTGTTATAAATCATCATACTCTTAAGATATAACTACAAATAAGTAAATATTATAATACATTAAAACTGTTCTTATGAATATTCATAAAATGATATAACATATTATAAGGTTTTTTATAATGCATTATACATTTATTAAGGATACCCTTATAATGCATTATAAATGTGGGCTTCATAGAAAGCGTTACCGAATCTTTCACTGTTAAAGTGCTTTTTGTGGATTGAAAAGGTTTCACTGAAGTTAAAGATGATTATTGGATCCACAGATGCCCATAAAACATGTTATGTTTGTGCAGGTGGAAGATCTCAGTCTCCCTCTACTGTCAGTCAACAGCAGAACAACAGTCAGACATCAGACCAGAACCACAGTGAAACCGGATACAACACACTGCTGTCTGGTCAGTCTTTACTCATTACCCATCAATAATATTAAATATCCATAAATCGTAACAAGCTGAGATAGAAGACACTTATGGATAACTTGTTTATAAGAATGGATGTGACAACTAAATAATTTTTCACTCTTCTAAAGTTTAACATGGTATTTGTGTGTTTGACATATAGGATATTAATTAATGTATTAACTCATCACAGGAACTGCTCATATTTATGACTCTGTTGATGCAGCTGCCAATAAAGACATAAGCACAGGTAAATTACATAATTCAAATGATTAAATATTATTATATAATTATATTTTTTGTCATCATGATAAGAAGATTCACTGTAGAGAAAGTGGAAATAAATCCATCTTCTATTTATTATTATTATTATTATTATTATTATTAATAATTTATTTATTTATTAATTTATTTTAATTTTTTGTCTTTTTCCTTTCCCCGTTGCTCATTGTAGACAGTGTAAGTGAGTCTACTGAACACACCTATGCTGAGATTGAACTGAAATCTACAAATAAACAGAAGGAAAAAAAAGAAAAGAAAGGTAAACTGAAACAAAAGTCTCTGCTCTTATGATTTTATGATCATAACAGTAGCAGAAATGACCACAGTATTATCCTAAACATCTGTTTGTGGTTATCATGTTGTCATTTTAAAATATAATATATATGTAGAATTAAAATAGATCACTGAATAACATAACTTAGCTGTAGTGATTTTATAAATATATTGATATTATGACTGTTGGACATACAGTAGGTGCTAATGATATTAACTGTTGTGATCTTTTAGAGAATAAAACTGAGAGTTCAGACTGCTTTTACTCTAAACTCAAACTGCAAACAGATCAAGGTGAGTTAAAATATATAGTGTGTGTGTGTGTTTATTCACTACTCACTACTGTGTGTGTGCACTTGGATGGTTAAATGGAGAGCACAAATTCCGAGTATGGGTCACCATACTTGGCCGCACGTCACGTCCTTTCCTTTCCTTTTCCTTTCCTTAAACATCAATCACAGTTCACAAGAGAACTGCATCTACAAGCCTTAATCATGAATTAAAGAATAAAATGAAATGCTGTATATAAAAATGAAACATGTATTTTTTTAAATTAATTTCTGTATTTTCAGGTGCTGGATCTAATGATGTGACATATGCTCAGGTGAAATAAAAATACAAAGAGGAGAAACTTTCAATCCTGATGAGTTTCAATCATCCTCAATCATTTATAATCTTTGTGATATTGAGCATGTGATGGCAATAGATTCATCAGTACTTGATATTAGTGATTCAAATCATCATGTGCTTCAGAAAGTTTGCATGCTAATATTTGATTATACATATTATTTGAAAAGTAAGAGAACAGAATATTAAATGTAAGGCCATTTGAGTTCTAATTTTCCCTTTCCTGGAAAAACTGGAAATTTTTTAATTAAACTGGAGTTTTAAAATTTCCAGGTCTGGAAAAATTTAAATGTAAAAATGTAAATGTCTTTAAATGTAAATGTATAGTGAAAATATTTTTATTTGGAACATATTTAGCTATGTCCAACTGTAAAATATTTTATTGGACAGAAAGCCTTAACTCTTTGAATATGCAGTCTTTTAGATTTTAAAAACTTATCCAGCAATAACAAAATCTGTGAAAAAAAAAAAAAAAAAAACGGAAATTGATTAATCATAAAGTAATAGCTTGTTGCTTGTTTGTCTTAACCTATTTGTGGTTTATGTTTTTAAAAAAATATGTAAAAAAAAAAAAAAAAAAAAAAATATATATATATATATAATATATATATATATATATATATATATATATATATATATATATATATATATATATATATATAAGTGACACAAATAAAAATGTTTCAAATAAACACTTTAAAATATCAGTGTTTCCACACAAATATGAAGCACTTCTTGAATGGTTGTAAACTGTTTTTTTTTGTAATTTTACTTAAATATTCTTTGTTAAGAAAAATAATATCAAACATTCAGAATATTCTCATGTATTATTATCATTTCAAAATGTGTATTTTCATTTGATTTATTTTTTTTTTTATCTTGATTTTTTTTTTTTTTTTTTTTGTCAGACAACTAGTAAAAGTGTAAGTGTGTATCCTCTCCGGTCTTTTTCAATCATAATCCCGCATACAGTAATGTGTAATTTCGAAGAGGAAGAGTAGGAGGTGAAAGAGGAAGAGGAGGAGAAGAAGGAGGGGGACGACAACAACAACAACATGGAAGAGAAATAGAAAGGGCAAAGGCCAATTTAGTCTTTGATGTTGAGGAGGTTCTTTGGCTTGTCCCAGACCGAAGACAGGATGTTGGGGCAGAATAATTATTTTTGTTGTTGTTTGCTGTTTTGTGCTGTACTCTACAGTACAGTAAATTAAGAATTAAAATGCTTGCAAATGCATACATTTGTTGTGTTCATCATGTGATTTTTTTTTTTTTTTTCAAGCAACACTTATTACCAGTTTCAAGTCAAGTCAAGCTTTATTGTCATTCTGCTACATGTGTGGACATATAGTAGAACGAGATGTCGTAGAGACGAGATGTCGAAGAGATTGTGGGAGGGATGGGTGGGGTCCTTCATGATGCTGGAGGCCTTGCTGGAGCATCGTGCAAGGAAAATGTCCAGGATGGAGGGGAGAGGGGCACCGATGATCTTTGCAGCTGTGTTCACTGTCCGCTGTAGGGTCTTGCGGTCAGCAGCACTGCAGTTCCCGTACCAGACAGTGATGCAGTTGGTCAATGGTGCCCCTATAGAAGGTGGTGAGAATGAGTGGAGGGAGACTTGCCCTTTTCAGCCGGCAGAGAAAGTGGAGGCGCTGATGGCCCTTCTTGTTGAGCGACGTGACGTTGGGAATTGAGATAGAAGTTACGGATTTGCGTTTAGAGTTTCGCAAAAAAGAGGCATAATTTCAAGAAATGTGTTTAAGCAATTGAGAAAAACTGTAATATGAGAGGTACAGAAGAATGTGAATAGGAGGTGGAAGAGCAAGATCAAGAACAACTATTTCAGATGAAATCAGAGCTACTGTGATAGACCATGTTCTTGTACATGGAATGACAGAGGCAGAGTTCAGCCTAATTTGAGCAGATTCTTTGTGGCCACCATAATCAGTTGGAAAGTTCAAAAGAAGAATAGAACTTATGGAAGATAACTTTTTTTTTTTACATTCTATTTTCTTACACTGTATTTTGGTCATTCTAATATGTTCTTGCAGAACTGCAAGATTACCACACCAGGTGTTTTTTTTTTATTTTTTTTTTTTTTTTCTTCTGGCTCTGACCTAGCTCTAGGACGTGGTCCTTTTTCTAGAAGATTATATATATATATATATATATTCAGATTTGAGTGTATGTTTTTCTTTTTACTCCAAAATAACTACATGCACTGGACACTGTGTTCTCCATTTTTTGATGTAGTGTCTAATGAATGATCTGTAGTGCTTATATTATTAACTAATGTGTGTATGAGTTGAAAGCTTTGTTTGATTTTGAGTACAGGTGAAAATTGTTTTAAAGCGATTGTTTGATTTTGCCAGTTCTGTGAAACATTTGGATTTGTGTTTAAGGTCTTAAGAAAATGAGTGATGGTTTAAAAAATGTGTTTTAGCAGTTCAGAAAAACTGTAAAAAAAATGCATCAAGTTCAGGATTTTTTTATCCTGTGGTTTTACTACAAATACAATGGTTAAACTATGGTTAGGGTAGCAAGACCATTGTTAATTTGTGTTTACCTTTTTGTTGTTCTTGTTGTTGCAAAAAAAAACAACTTTATTCAACAATTTGTCTTGTCTGTGTCACCATAGCTCTATTTTGGAGAGTATGCGCTGGACGCAAACTGAGTATGCTGTTCTGTCAGCCACACTACACGAATACACTGTTATTGTTCAAATCAAAGTGTAAATAAATGTAGAAGACATATCCTTGTAGTGCGGCTGACACAGAACAGCGTACGCAGTTTGCTTCCAGCGGTTATTCTTCAGGATGGCGCTACAGTGACACATGATGAGACGAACTGTTGAATAAAGTCTTTTTTTTTTTTTTTCGTACTGAAATTATTTTCGTAGCTTCATAAAATTCAGACTGAACCACTGATGGCAGATGGACCATTTTGACGATGTCTTTCATACTCTTATGGGCCTTGACAGTGGTATTTACTTGGCAGTCAATGGGACAGTCACAAACCTCCTGGTTTTCATCCAAAATATCTTAAATTGTGTTCCGAAGACAAAGAAAACTTTTATTGGTTTGGAACAACATGGGGGTAAGTGATTAATGACAAAATTTTCCTTTTGGGGTGGAGTAACCCTTTAATTTTTGTAAGGGATCTATAGACACTAATGACTGAAAAATTATTTAGCCAACTCACTCAAAAAAATGTTGCAGCCTAAACTTAAACTTTATGTAATTCAATTGTATACAAATTTACCTATTTCATTCACGTATGATGCATATGAATCACATTAAGTTTATTGATTTGTTTATATTAAAACTATGTACTCTAAATTCATGCAAATTTGTATGTAATTGAATTGCATAAAGTTTAAAAAATATATCTTCTAACTATTGGATGAATCCAAGTATTTTTGATACATTTTTGTCTTCAGGCTGTCTAGATGATAATTGATAAATGCTCTATGAGGGGTTTAAAACAGTAAGTTTATCAAAAAGCTCAAAATGGCAGAATAATTTATTCATGGCAAAGATCAGATGAAAAAAGGTTAGAAATAATGCATAATATCAAAGTCAGTGGCAATTTCTATGATGAACTTAAGAAGCAGCACACCTCTCCTCATTTTGCTTCTCTTAAGAAGAAACTGGCTGCTGCTTGAACAGTAGATCAGGAAAACAGTAGGAACACAGGAATACAAGTAACTGAGTGAATGTCACATTTATATAAATTACATGGAAAACTAACTCATAAAACAAAACTGCATTAGCGATATCACAAGAAGAGTACATTTGAATCATTGAATTATTCTGTAAATCATGACAATATCACAGATCTGAGTGCTACAGTTCCTTCATATGATACAGAGCATTAGTGAACTGAACAATGTCAGTATTTTTGAACTTTAAAGCACCATCTGGAGTATTTCACTCTGAGACATTTCTTCATGTGCACATACTTCTCATGTGCAGTTCAGGTAAATGTTTTGTTCTATGTAATGTTATTACGCAACAATAGTAACATGATAAATGCCATTAAAATTTAAAATATCATGACCAGTATAATGTCACTGTATTAATTTTTTCATTAATTACATTAACTATAAATGTACATAATATACAATTGAATCTCATATTTCACGCCAAAAACAATAAAAAGAAGCAGGAAATCATATTTTGCATCAGGAAATGACTTGGAAGCGGCCGCCGGTTCTGGGCTGAGGATAAGGGTGAAGCTTCGGAGGATACAGGGAAGCGCTGGAGGAAGGAGGGAGCGAGCTCACTGGAGCAGCAGGTGGAGGGTGCTGGCTTGTGGTGAACTGGAGCATCCGTGTGCTTTCGGATGAAAGGAGGATTAGGATCCTCCACATCCACAAAGAACTTGGAATTACTTAAATCAAGGACATCATTTCTAAACTCTGCTACAGGTCTGCAGCAATCATCAGGAGTGAAAAACGAAACAACTTCTCTTTTAGTCCCATGCGAAGTCGCTCACCAGATGTAACATGAAGGAAAAACACCCTGCGGCAACAGTGGAGAAAGTAACGCAATTCCACAGGGAAACTAGATTTGGCAATACTTGCACAGCGCACTGTCATATGGAAGTGAACATGGAGGACATAACCAATTAACCGATTATGTGTTTATTTATAGTCTGATGAGCGCAGAATTGTAATGAATGTGCTACATTCACTGCAGACAAATGTAACCCAAATCCGGGTTCTTTTTTTTTTTCTTTGCTCACATTTGACTCAGATCTGTTTATGTCATGACAGTGAGAACAGCACAAACCACATGAAATCTGATCTTGTCATCTCAGATTTGTGCCACTTCCATATGCACAGTAAAATTCACAGAGTAAAATCAACTCTATTCAGAGAACATTTGGTCCCTCTCTAAATGGAGTTAAATTAACACTGAAGCAGAGTTAAAGTTAATGAGATAATTAAGTGATCTATTAAAAGGTGATTGAGCATTAGTGATAAACACCTGCTGTTAACAAGCAGAATCACTGAAGAAAAGAGAAACACAAGAACTACAACTGATTTCAGCAACAGATTATATCAGCTGAAATAAAGTAAGTTATTAAAGTGCTCCTATTATGCCTTTTCAAATATGACCTTTCATGCAGTGTGTCATGTAGCTGTATGTGAACATAAACTATCTGCAAAGTTGTGAAGCCGACAGTACACGATAAATAGAGTTACTGTCTATCAAAAAAAAAAGAGTCGGTTCACAATAGCCCGAACGAGTCGTCGGGAAATCGAATCTTTTTCTGTTACGGCCACACGTCACGAAGTAACACATGTGCATAATATCCGCCCACGTTCTACGTCGCGAACAACTTGCCCGCCCACAAACACAGTACAATTTCCATGTGGTTTACGTCATGTTGAGAAGACGCTGTATCCGAAGTACAATGCGGGATTCTGTCATCAAAAGTTTGTCTCCAAGTTATGTGCATCTATTTAAAACATACCTTTGCTTTAATGAGAGAAAAACAACTATGCCCAAACTTTTATTAGATGGAGTTTGTCTTCTTGATAAAAAATGTAATGGTAAGTTTATAAAGCGAATGTTACACTATTCAGTATATACATCTCCTAGATGTAAATTTTTCTGGACTAATTTTGTTGACTGTATACATTGGAAGAAAGCATGGTTACTTCCTGAAAAATTTTGCATTTCTAATAAAATCAGAGAGATACATTTTAAGATTTTGCATAATGTCTACCCAACAAACTCCCAAATTGCTTATTTTTTTGATATTTCTAATTTATGTGTATTCTGTAAAGTTGAGGAAGAAACTTTACTTCATTTATTCTATCATTGCGATCAGGTTAAAATTCTTTGGGAGAACTTAAGATGTTATCTATCTTCCTTTATAAAATTTGATTTAAAATTTACGCTAAAAGAAATATTTCTATATTTTTCTAGTAGTGACCATGCTACTGAACTTGTTGTTAATTTTTTTGTTTTGCACTGTAAATTTTTTATTCATAAATCCAAATTTCTTAATATGTTACCTAGATTTGATGTCTTTCTCGCAGAGATTTTGCTTATTGTTCATTCTCTTAAACTTATTGATGATAACAAGAACAACAAGTTTCTTAAGGCATATGACGATCTTTTTCCTACTGATTGAGGTTCTATTTTTTTTTTTTTTTTTTTAATTTTTATTTATTTATTTATTTTTTCTTTCCTTCTTTTATGTTATTGTATTGTTATGCAGTGCTGTTTATTGTTGTTTTCCTTTTTGTCTTGCAATAAAAAAAAAAAAAAAAAAAGTACAATGCGGGATTTACCAAAAGCTTGCTCTTAAAAGATGGATCAGTGCCCAGTTTATTTGGACCGGCTTGCTCCTCCGAACCTTTAACTGTAAGTGTGATTAATAATTGATGGTTGTATTTTCTAGCGATCGTTCAAAATGCATAATTGTGTGTTATGTTGTGTAACATATTGGATGACATAAGAGTGAGTAAATTATCAGGACATTTTTATTCTGAAAGTGGAGCAATCCTTTAAAACTTGTTGCTCTCATGTAACGTTACTCTTTATCATGCAAAATACGTATTTAGTTGTGAGTGTGTGTGTGTGTGAGTGTGTGTGTGTGTGTGTGTGTGTGTGTGTGTGTGTGTGTTGTGTTCGCTCCGCGCAGCTCGTAGGTCTCTGGCTAACCGGCTGACAGCTTTATCTGTTCACTTACTAGAAACGTGTCGATGAACAGTGAATGTTTGTCGTTGTTATTACTTGAAGTTCTTACAAAGAATAAAACAGTACGTCGGTGTACAAGCTGCAGTGCTTAATCAATATGTTTCTGCGTTGGGTTGACACATATACTATGGCTGTTTGGGTGTTGTTTACCACCGAGTTGTGGGCTAGAGTAACGGTGATGGGCGTTCCGTGTTTGAAATTCGCTGCACGCAGTAACGTAAACCAATCACAAAAGACTGGGTCATCGGACCAATCACAGCAGATTAGTGTCACGCAAAGGAGTGGTTTGGACAAATGATTCGTTTTAACGAACCGTTTAGGAGTCGTTGATCAAATAAGGTAAAAATAAATGCATATTATAAGACAATAAAAGTGTTTTTGACTTTGCATCCATGTCAGCTTGTTGTTGGGGACCCCCAAAACCAAAATATGAACTTTTTATAATCCATAATAGGGGCACTTTAAATCTCTCAAGACATAGCAAATGATGATTAAACAACTCCACAAACAGCATCACCAGTTTCACTCATTATTAACCAGATTGACTTTATTTCAGTCATACGTCTACAGAAGCTCTTACTGAGAATTACAGAGGATCAGATGTTAGTTTTAGTGGTTAAAATGATGCTGAGACACACACACACAGACATCAAGTATCAACATCTGAATCTCAATAATGGTGATAATCAGTAAAAATGCTTCAGCTGCAATGCCTGCTGGGTAACAACATAGTAAAAAAACACATCATTTGCTGCAGTATGAATGATTATTGTCACCATTGTTGAGGATCGTATGATAAGTGTTCATGTCTAAAAACCTGTGCTGATGTGCCTCTTATATTTTCAACACTAAATCATTATGATGATATTTTTTGTTTTGTTTTAGTAACATGTCAGTTAACAAATGAAAAAGAAAGACCACTTCAAGATATTCACACAAATGAGCTATAAGCAGAAAGTGTCATAATCTGCTACTTCAAGCATTTGAGTCAGTAAAGCACAAACATTTGCTGTGATATTGCAACTGCTTAAAAGCAAAATTATTTTAAGTTATTAAAAGGGTCAAGAGACAAACTAAAGCAAACCTTGACCACAATTATGGTGGCATCATGTTTTTATTATTATTATTATTATTTTTTCCCCCCATTGACCAATAAAACATCAACTTCTAAACCTCTGTTAATTCTCAATTAGTGCTTCTGTAGACATACAGTACAATAAAGTCAGTCTGGTTAGTAATGAGTGAAGCTGGTGATGCTGTTTGCTGAGTTGTTTAGTCAGATTTTGAGAGATTTAATGTCTTTATTTCAGTTGATATAATCTGTGGCTGAAATTAGTTGTAGTTCTTGTGTTTCTTTTTTCTTCAGTGATTCTGCTTGTTAACAGCAGGTGTTCATCACTAATGTACAATCATCATTTAAATCGATCACTTTAGAGAGGGACCAAATGTTCTCTGAATAGAGTTGATTTTAAAACTCTTGAGTATGGACTCAAATAAACTCCCCGGAGAGTTCTGTTAACACTGGGCTTTTTGCTGTGTAGACATTACCTACTTTTTTTTTCTTTTTTTAAGTTTGTCATAGCTGTTAATTTTAGGTATTCTTTACTTGAATATATAGGATAGAATCTACCCAAACAAACTGAGTGCATTGTTACCTAATTTTACTGAATAGATTCTACAGGTTGTTTTTTACAGTGAAGTACTGCACCCTGATGAAGTATTTATTTCTCACCACATTGTAAAATCCTTCAGTACTTTGTTGTGATTAGGCTGCATTTTGCACTGAACGTATTCTAAATACAGTATATAGTACACAACTTTTGAGGAGACTAAATAAATAAATAAATAAATAAAAAATCATCATCTCTTTGTGTAGCTGGATATGGCGACTTCATCCTTGCCCAGACTCGGCTTCTAATAGATCACACAGACCTCCTCCATAGCTTGAATGAGGGGTATACTGTAGCATAGGTTCAGATATCATAAACCTTCCAGTGACATGTGAAGCAAAAAAAGGAAAGGAAGGGAGAGTGTTGCTGGATGTAATTGGAATAATGGAAGCAGTTTCTGGTTGTATTAGTCCAATACTTAGTCTGTCTAGAAATGTGAGTATGTGTTCTGTGTTGTAAGGACCTATTTTGGCATGCTGATGGAGGACCCCATTCTGTGTGATTGCAGCATTTATTGTGATGTTACCATCACGTTGGCCCGGGACATTCAAAATAGCTCTGTGGCCAAAGATGTTTCTCCCTATTCCTCTTACTGCAACAATGCCTTTCAGTCTTGTTGAAGACAAAAATTCACCTGTTGCCTTTTTATCCGTGCTTACATCTTGATTGTTGAGTTTACAGTTAGTTTTTTACGATTGCTCATACACTAAAATTAATAATAACACACAGTTAGTGAATCCTGACACCCAAGGAGCAAAACCTCAGCCCAAATCTACACAACTATAAGCTCATTCTCAGCCTCACACTTTTTGCAAAACACTACACGCATTGTTTTGCAAGACACTAAACACACTTCTCTAGATTAGACACAGAAATCTAACATGATGTCACTTCTTTGCTGTTTTAAGGCACTGCTTTCCAAAATACTACACACATGAACCAACTGATCAAACACGGCCATCAGGTATGCAGACATTTCTGTGCTTAACTGTAAACTCAAAAATCAAGGTGTAAGCACCATAAAAAAAGCAACGGGTGAATTTTTGTCTTGAACAAAAAATGAAAGGCAGTGTTGCAGTAAGAAGAAGAGGAATAGGAAGAAACATCTTTGGCCACAGGGCTGTTTTGAATGTCAACATGGCGGTAACATCACAATATATACTGCAATCATGCAGAATGGCATTCTCCACCAGCACACCAAAACAGGTCCTTACAACACAGATCATATACTCACATTTTTAAATAGACTAAGTCTACAGCACATGAATTCACACATCCTTATTTTTACACATCCTGTGGTTCTGACTGGTGTGTTCAAATGTTTCACATTAGTGTTCACATGGTGAGAACTGCTGGTTGTGGTGACATTGTGATGGTGTTAAGAGCTGAATATGTGTTTAGACTTAAAACTGAGAATAGTGAAGCACAAGAATAGCGTTAAAAGTTTTGAGGAATCTTTTAGACAGTGGTTTAAGGTTAATGATAAGTGACTAATATAATGCTTTTTGTTGTCTAAAGCAATTGAAAAAAAAAAAGAAAAAAAAAAACTGTGGTAACACTTTATTTTGATAGTCCAGTTTAGACGTTCTACTAACAGTAAGTAACTTTGCAACTGCATGTCAACTAGTCATTAGAGTATTAGTAGACTGTCTGCTTAATATCTTCTAACACTCTTTTAAACTATGCAAGTATATGTCAACTTATTCTACTAACCCTAAACATAACAGCCTGCTCTGAGAGTTAGTAGACATGTAGTTGCAAAGTTACTTATAGTTAGTAGAATGTCTAAAGTCTAAATTGTTACCAAAACGGTAATAAGGTTAGAGACTTATGAACACAAAAGTGATGCTTAGCAAGCAACACCAAATAAGATTCTGATATGTTGAGTGTCATTCTGCAAGAAGCAAGAATAAAACAAGATCTAAAAATCACTGATGTGAGTTTCTCTTCAGACTGTTTTATCTTTCTATAGTACTTCCTCTTTCACCCTCAGTATCTACAATTTAGGGTACGTGTCATGTCCATTAATGAATGTATTTTTGTCAATTTTCATATATATTACGCATTTAGGGATATTATAATCGCAGACAAATACTTTGTGCACCAAATGTTTTAAGTCAAGTCACACCAAGTCATCATCTGTCTTAAATTTATTTATATAATTTACAAAGAAAAGGTTCTTTAAAATGTGTCTAAAAGTAATTTTCTTTAAATTGTCAATGTTCCCATCAATAAAATTTTACATTGTCAATGTTACCCGTCAATAAAGTTACCCTCGACATGACCCTACTGTGTGACTGTCTACTGATGATAATAAATTGTTTGCCATTGTTTTTGTTTTTTTTTTTTGTTTTTTTTTCATAATTGTCCTATTTGTGTGTCAGAGCAGACTGTGTGTGTGTGTGTGTGTGTGTATGAGCTAATAATGTGTGCAATGGTTAAAAACTGTAAATGAGACTTATGACCTTTTTAAAGAACTGAACAGAAAATTTAGTTTCTTCAAAAGTACTAAAATAATTATTTAAATCATAAAGTAGCCAGATTGATAAAGAAAAACAGGCAGATATATAACAGGTAGAAATATATGTATCAGAGCCAAATATATGAGAGCCAATCTCAACACTCTCAGTGTCAGAGAACAGAGACAGACAGACAAAAGAGTACTTTCAAAGAGTTATAAATGCAGCTAATACCGTAATTACAATAAATATTTATCAACTGATATCAAATATCAAAGTATTGTTTGCTTTTCCTTGTTCATACAGGAATATTACTTAATGGAAAATTGATGCTGTTCAGTTTGATACTGACAACATTGTGAAAACATTTTTGTCCAAAACTTGCATGTTACTCAGTTTAATATTCTGGAAACTTTTCTCAACATTTTCTCAAACACATGAGGTGCATTTGTATGTGTTTAATGTGTCATTATGTTGGATCTGACTGTAGGTTTGAGGAAGTCTTGAGGTTTTAAAAGTCTGTGTCTTTCACCGTCTGTCATTATTCAGTCAGTATGGAGCTCAGTCAACTTCCTCTTGTGTTCTGTGAGTATTGCTTTCTCTGGATGTATTTCAGTGGATGTTAATTGCTCTTATATTATGAATTGGATCAAGCGATTTAGTGCACCCTAGTCCATGATATATGAAGAAAAGCAGGTGTGCAGTTAGTGCTGTTTGTGAAAGAGAAATTAACTTTGTTGTGTTTGTGTCAGTCTGTTTGTTCAGTCAGACAGATGTTTGTGCTTTGTAACAGTGTTTGTTGAATCAAAATACAGCAAAAGTAGTAATATTGTGAAATATTTTTACTTTTTAAAACAACTTATTTCTATCTGAATATATTTTAAAATGTAAACTATTTCTGAGATCAAGGCTTAAATTTCAGCATCATTACTCCAGTCTTCAGTGTCACATAATGCTTCAGAAATCATTCTTATAATCTGATTTTTGGCTCAAGAAACATATTATTAATAATTTATTTATTTATTTATTTTTATTTAATAATTCATTATTATTATTATTATTATTATTATTATTATTATTATTATCAATATGTAAAATGAGTACTTTTTTCAGGATTCTTTGATGAATAGAAAGATCGAAAGATCATACAGTTGCAATCGAAATTATTCAACCCCCTTGACCTGCAAGACATTTTGCTGCAGAGAACAACATTTTGTGAAAACAATTCAACAAAGCCATCAGTACACTAGTAGAGAAAGTTTATTCATACACATTTGAGTAATTTTGAGAACGTAAGTTGATGACTAATGAAAGAAAATTAAATTGGCTCTAAACATTCATGTTCAAAATTATTCAACCCCCAAAAGTAAAATCTGGTGCAGAATCGATTATTCCTTAAAACCACCAATAAACACTGTTTGGAAGTGCTTAGAAGCTTCTGTCACCTTTCTACTGCAATCTTAGTCCATTCCTCGCCTGAAAAAGCTTTCAGATCACTGATAATCTTTGGTTTTCACATTGCCACTGCTTTTTTCAAATTCAACCAAATATTTTCAATGAGAATTAAATCTGGAGACTGAACAGGCCACTCAAGAACATTCTATGACTGATCCCTGAACCAAGCGTAAGTAGATTTGGATGTATACTTTGGGATGGCTTGGAAAGTCCACTGATCATCAGCTTCAGTCTTTGCATCAAAAGCATCACAATTCTTGCCAAAATGGCCTGATACTTCAAAGAATCCAGGATGTCCTTCATACAGTCATGTTTTCCAATTCCTGCTAAAGTAAAACAACCCCATAACAGGACTGATCCACCTCAATGTTTGACAGTGGAGATGGTGTTCTTCTGCTAATAAGTTTTGCCTTTTTTGCACCAGACATACTGCTGATCCACAGGTCTAAAACCTGATTGGTTCCAGATTGGTTACATCACACACACCCGGAGCAGTGGGCAGCCATATTGCTATTGCTGTGGCACCCGGGGAGCAGTTGGGGGAACGGTGCCTTGCTCAAGGGACTCACCTCAGTCATGGTATTGAGGGTGGAGAGAGTGCTGGTTATTCACTCCCTCCACCTTCAATCCCTGCCGGACCTGTGACTCGAACCCGCAACCTTTCGATTACAAGCCCGACTCCCTAACCATTAGGCCACGGCTGCCCTAATTGTGTTTTGAGACAATTTTGTTCCCCACCATAAAAATAACTGACAAAAAAACAGCAATATTGAACAGGGGTTAAATAATTATGACATACCTGTGTTATTAAAAAAAATCAAAAACTCAAAGACATTACATTATATATTGACATTATTACTTTTAATATACCAGTAATCTGTCAGAGATGCAATTTTTATAAAGTCCTGGATCTTCACAAAAGCTTGTATTTGTAAAGTACTATCGTCTCTGGGGGGTTGAATAATTCTGATTGCAACTATATATATATATATATATATATATATATATATATATATATAAGAAATATCACACTTGTAGACTTGAGATATGGCTGTATATTGGCCATTCTGACCACAACAGAAATATATGGTTGGTGGTGATTGACCGCGTGACGGCAGAGAGAAACGCTGTCTCCAAACCCAGAAAAGCTACACTGTAAAAAACAACCTATATAATCTACTCCAAAAAATTAGGTAACAGTTGCACTCAGCTTGTTCAGGTAGATTCTATCCTATATATTTGAGTAAAGAATACCTCAAATTAACAGCTATGACAAACTAAAAAAAAAGTAGGTAATGTCTGCACAGCAAAAAGCCCAGTGTTAAATGAACTCTCCCAGGAGTTCCACTGAATTTGGAAACTTGTTTTTTTTTTGGCAAAATAACTTGTGAAATGTATGATATTTCATCATGTAAGCAAAGTCAGCAGTGTTTACAATGTGTTGGGTTTCATTTCTTTGACATGTTCTATGTGTAGCCTGTGTGTAGCCTTGGTTTAGCTCATAGTCAGACCGGCTATTTGTAGCCCACTGATAGTCAAAACTTATTCATTGTAGTTTTTGGCCAGGCAGCGCATGAGATGGTTTATGTACCATCATGTTTGCAGTGTCAATAATATCTACAAAGATGTAAGTGTCATTTAATGACATGGTCTATATGTAGCCACGATTTGAATTGGACGGGCTACATGTAGTCTGTTATTAGCCCACTTGGCGAAATCAAGGCAATCAAAAAAAAAAAAAAAAAATAGTTTATATGTAATTTTCGCAAAATAAACTTTTGAAACTTTTAAATTAGCATTATTGTATATTTTATTAAATTATTTTATTGCATTATTAAATATAGCATTGTATATTATGCCAAAAATAATGCTAATTTAAATGTTTCAAAAGTTTACTTGCATTTGATATTATGATGTCATGCATCCCAGCTGTTAAATGTAACATTCATAAACATTATAAGATATTATTTGACTGTCTTTCAATTTATAAATAAAAATGCAATAAAGGACATTCCTACGTATCTGGTTTCGTTTTGACGTGTTCATTGTTTATATATATATATATATATTATTTGTTATCATGTGTACGAACTGTACATTTTAGTTTAGGGATTGAGCAGATGGTAGTTGATAGTGATCCGTGACTAGGCCCCATGGTTCGGCACGCATGTGATCAGAGGATTAATTACAAAATGTAATAGATAATAGAGTAAAAGCTTATCATTTGTACGCATTTACAAACTCAAACAATATTAAAAGTGCAAGAGAAGGCGAAAGAGCAAACAACAGAACAAACACAGCTTTGACAAAGATTAATATTCATTTATACAGTGAACACACTCAGAAGAATTGGACAAAGTGAGGAGGAGTTTCAACATCTGGAAAAAAGGTGGAAAAATTAAGAGATCTGGGCAGCAATGGTAAAAAAAAATAAAAATAAAAAATAAAAACATTTCTTCTCTAAAGCCCTCATCTTTAACAAAGTCAGTCATTTATTTTAATTATATTGACTTTATGACTGAACAATGGCTTGTTACATACAGAGAAAACATGAGCTCATTGAATAGAATATCTTTGTCACTGTACAAGTGCAATAAGATTTAGTTTGAAACTTCCAAATTGATACTAAAGATTAAAAATAAAAATGACATACAATGGCAATATGAAATTTTCAATTATAAAACGTTTGCAGCAGTATTAAAATAATGCAAATAGCTCAGATGTGCAATGCAGCATTAAAACCTAAACAATCAGAAAACATAACGTAATTAAAATGATAGGGGTGAAATAATTATTCCATGTATATTTGAGGTTAATGTGTGTACATGGGCTACATTTTAGTTACAGCAGCTATCACTGTGTTCTCATGAAATCAGTTGTGCCAGACAATTTTGTAAACTTGTACACTGACTCATAAAATACCACCTGCCTGACATTGGCATGGCAGGTGTCAAAGTTGTGCAGAATTGAAGGAAGAAACCTCAAAGACGGTGCCAGAAGGATGATGGACAGGTACAGCCTTCAAAACATGCCACATTAATTAAACATTGTGGTGTCAATACTCAATAAGTTACAACGCAAATCAGAAATTTTAAAAATAATTCCTTTACTGGTTATTTTGAAATGTCAAACTTTGTCCACAATTAACAACCTCAATCTGTATCTTATATTATAATCTTATATTTTAGAATTTAAAAAAAAAAAATCCCTTATATCCAAATTCAACATGAAGGGGGTGGTCCGTTACAGAAGGAGGCATTTGAAAAGACTGCACTGTTTTCGGTCATTAGAGATACTTGGACTTGAGGAATGCAGTTGGGAAGCATTTTATACAAGAAATGGAACCAATAAAATAATAATTTTAAAACTGTTGGATGTTTTATTTGTTAAAATAAGTAAGCCAACGAAAGGGTTACTTTTCATCCGTAATGTTTTAGTGTTAAGTGTGATAACATGCTCTTGATTTGTCTTAGATTTATTTTTAAGGTATTAAAATATTTTATTTTTCATTTTATTTTTTCACATCCTCTACCTCTACCTCTTCCTCCTCCTCCTCCTCTCTGGTGTCCTCGACCTCTTCCTTTGCATCTCTTTGAATCATTGTTTCAAACGTGAATGAGCTGACTTTGGCACATTTATCTATCCATCAAAGTTTCTGATTGGTGTGTGATAAATTTTGACTCCTAGTGTTTCCACTTGGTTAATTGTGTGCTAACTGAGCTCAAGCTGTGCTGACTTAAGTTAACATTATTGAATGCTAGTGCTTTCTAAATGACCACATGGTGTAAGCACTAAAAAATGTAGGGATTTGTGTGTAGAGTTTTCATGTGTCAAAGCAGGGAATAGTGTTCATAGTTTAGGGAAATGGGTATGCTTTTTCAAAAATGGCGTTATAGTTTTGAAATTTTAGTTCAAAAGACTGGTTATAGTGTTTTAGCAATCGAGAAAAACTGTAATACTACTAATACTACTACTACTAATAATAATAATAATAATAATTGTTTTTGAGCAGCAAATCAGCATATCAGAATGATTTCTGAAGGATCATGTGACTGGAGTAATGATGCTAAAATTCAGCTTTGAAATCACAGGAATAAATTGCATTTTAAAATACATTCAAATAGAAAATTGTTACTTTAAATAGTAAAAATATTTCAAAATTGTACTGTTTTTGCTGTACTTTGGACCAAATAAATTCAGGCTTAGTGAGCAGAAGAGACTTCTAAAAATAAATAAAAAAAAAACCTTAAAAATCTTACTGTTCAAAATCTTTTCACTGGAAGCGTATTTCTTCTTATATATATATATATATATATATATATATATTTTTTTTTTTTTTTCATTTATATATAATTTGTTGTTTACTGTGAATTTTTCAACATCTCTTATCCAATTACTTTCAATCTTGTACAGAAATGTACATAAGAGGTGAAAGAAGAGCTTCAGTTTTCAATAACTGTGTGTATATAACATCCAAAAATATAAAATAATGGTAAAGGTGTTTGCAACATAAGACAAATGTTTGCTTTTAAGATGTGTTTGTGATATTTTGAATGCAGTGCGTCATTTTACAAGAGATGTGAGGCATTTTGTATTTTGTTTGTGCAATTCTTGGATTTGTGTGTAAAGTTTTGAAAAAAAAAAAAAAAAAGAGGCAAAGTTTTGAAAATGTGTGTAAGTAGTTGAACAAAATGGTAAGATAGTGTTAAAAAAACATGAATATATTGACCAAACGCAACACGAGACAAGTGCTGCACCCTGATGAAAGTATTTATTTCTCACTACATTGTAAAGCCCTTTAGTACATCATTGCAATTAGGTTAAATTTTGCACTGAAAATCAGACCATATTCTAAATACAATATAGTACATAAACCATATTGGTGAGTGTTGTGGGAGGTGCTGGAATAAAGGAACCAGTTTGTGCTTGCATTAGTCCAATACCTAACCTGTCCGAAAATGTGAGTATGTGTTCTGTGTTGTAAGGACCTATTTTGGTATGCTGATGGAGGACTCTATTCTGCATGATTGCAGCATTTATTGTGATATTACCACCATTTTGGCCCGAGACATTCAAAATAGCTGTGGCTAAAGATGTCCCTTTTCCTTTTACTCTTACTGCAACACTGCCTTTCAGTTTTGTTGAAATCAAAAATTCACCTTTTGCCTTTTTTACAGTGCTTTACATCTTGCTAGATCAGTTGGTTCATGTGTGTAGTATTTTGGAAAGCAGTGCCTTAAAATAGCAAAAAAGTGACATCATATTAGATTTCTGTGTCTAATGTACAGAAGTGTGTTTAGTGTCTTGCAAAACAATGCGTGTAGTGTTTTGCAAAAAGTGTGAGGCTGAGAATTGTGTAAATTTTATTTGAAATTTGATTTTGGTCCCTGGGTGTCAGGTTTCACTAATTGTGTGTTTTTAATTTTAGTGTGTAAGAAATCGTAAAAAAAAAAAAAATGTTACAGACACCTGTGTTGTGAAGCTGAGAAACACTTAAGAGTACAATTATGGTGTTTTACAAGCAAAGGAAGAAGAATACACCTTCATATGGCTAATATAATATACACAATATCAGCTCAATGCTCATATTTTCTTTTTGTGATTTTTAGTGCTGATTTCAATCATCCACTCTGGACAAATTGAAGGTGAGTGAATTTCATCACATATTCACATATGTAGCCAATCACAGACATTTCTTTTGATTTCTTAAATCCAATGGCCAATCAGAGGCGCTTACGTTAGAATTCACTCACCCGAGACAAGACACTTATCTCACGAGATGAGACACGACATGAGATTTATTAAGAGGTGTAGTCACAACAGGCAGAGTCAAAACAATAAACAGAGACAGGTCAGGGAAGGCAGCAAAACATAAGCGTACAGTCCAAGGTCACAACACAGGCAAGGCAAGAAACAAAGGAAACTGCTCGGTAGAGTCCGCAATGCAAAACAATACTTTGCAATGCGTCTGTGTGTGTGTATGCAGCCTTTATAGCCCTTCTGATATGAAGTTCCTAGACAGAGGGAACCTGGGAAATGGAGTCAGGAGTGAGTGTAAATGGTAATGGATGGAGTGTCCTCTGGCAGAGCTCATGATTGCTCCATCTTGTAAGCGTGACAATTTCAAAAAGAGAACGAGATGAGATTTTTACACAGTATTTTTAAAATATCCTCAATGGCAAGCTACATAACTGGAAAACAGACTGCAGGTCCATTTGAAATGTTTTAACTTATCTTCTTGCGGATGAATTAAGTATGAATTATCATATGCAGTAAAAGACAATGATATCCAAGCACTGTAAAAGGTTCTGCCAACTCAACTCACTGCTTCTCTCCTGCATGATTTCACATGAGTCTCTTCAGACCTTAGAACTGTAAATGAATTCTCTTAATATTCAAAGTGCAAATAGAGATTTTTTTTTTCTTCAAGCATGATACAGAGTGAAGAAATGATCACAACTACACAGTCTAGACAAAGATAGGTTTAATTTTGAGAGATATTGTATGTAGCCTAATTTGTGTAAATCAGAGAGCTGCTTTCAAACTGGAGGGAATTGAAATTGTTTTTTTTTAATGCACACACGTGCATTCTGCAAGACGAGACATTTGTCAGACGATAAGTCTCTGTTGCTCAAAGAATGGTCTTGTCAGTCATCTTACCTCACTCTTGTCATGTGATCAGTGAACTCTGATTCCTGCTGCACTGTGTGCGACTCTGCAGCTCGTGCTGGATGAGCAGAGCAGATGCTTTCAGATTAGAATTGAAGTGGATGTTATCCAACTAAATTAAATGTTTTGTTATTTCTATATTAAAGCAAAACGACAACCGTAGCTGTGGCATCTTCTATTTTAATTTACCCTCAGACCTTATTATGGTGATATCGTGAGACAGCTTTTCACCTCAACAAGAAATATCACATTGTAATGTCGCAAGATCACATAACAGCCCTAGAAGGTGTACCTAGTAACAAATTCTGATCTACTAGCAAAGTAGATTACTTTGATTAATTTGTACTTTAATACTAGTGAAATGATAGATTTACTTACAGACTATATAATTATGAAAGTACAAGTACCCAAAAAACAGCTTAATTACAGTAATGTGAATAGTTATATTTCATTACCTCCACCACCGATTCCTGCCCCTCACCTCCACTAGCGCAAGTCTTGCGGCCGCAACCCTAAGTCCTCTGTTCTCACAGGCCCATCAAACCTACATCTCCCAAATATCCACATCTGCCTTTGCTCACACTGTTTTTCCTCTTGTCCAGCCCAACCTTTTACCACCTCAGATTTGCTTATCCTCGCCATACCTCACCAATCTCTGTTCCTTTCCTTCCTCCTCCTGCTTCCTTTCCAGCTATTTCTGGAGAGTCTCTCAGCGTGAGGCTCAAAATTTACTCCACTGCCGCAGTAGTGATCTTCTCTTTTATACCTCTGAATTACTCACAGTTGGTTGTTGTCCTCAATAAGCCTTTTTGGGAGGTTCTAACTTGGAGCTGGAGCTCAAGCTGAGCCTCTGGTTTGAGTCTCCTTCGGGGACAGCAAGCCAACCCTTACCAAAAAGAAACATACTTCACGTTTATTCTATTAAGTATGCTTAAGTAAAGTTCAAGTATATTTTTAAGTATACTTTATGTAGTAAATATACAAATATCAGTGTATTAGTAGTGTACTTTTAAGTGTACTATTTTAATACTCCTTGGGATTAAATTGGGCCACTTTCTAGTATATAAAAGTATACTTTTAAGTATGTTTTAAGTATAACAGTAGTAAACTGAGTACACAACTAGTTTACGTCAATGTTTTCAGTTTGTACTGCAAGTATACTAAAAGGGAACTTATAATAATTAAATTATTTTTTATGCATTTTTAGTACATTTTGAAGTATAGTCTCAGTAAACTACTAGTTCATTTTATAAGTTTATTTAGATCATTGAATCAGATTAGACCATTAGATTGAGCGAGATGCTAACGGTCTAATCTGATTCAATGATCTATGCTAAGCTATTAGCAAAAAAAAGTGGAGCGTTCCTTTAAGTATGCTACTATGTCCTTATTTAGGTATTAGTTTGTATATATTTTGTTATATAAATATCTGAACATACAAAACATTATGAATAACTTAGTCTAATATGTACAGTAGACAACATTGCCTTTGTTTGTAAAGCATTTGACAAAACTAAGATATTCAGGAAATGGATATAAGTGGCTGAAAAGAATCTAGGCCTCAAAACTAGATACACAACCCTCAAGAACGTTGGCAATTAAATGAAGTCAGCAAACAGCAAAACAATAATCCTATAACAGTAACTGGATTGTATTCATGCGGCAATGCATGCTGGGAGCTTACAAAGCCTTAATTTCAGCAATATGACATTCTTTGTTCAGACAACTGTGTTTGACTAGTTGGGTCAACATTTGGGGTAACTGTATTGGTCTGACAAGAGTTTTTATATAGTTTCAAGAAAATAGCATCTTTTAGTATTTGAGACTCAAAATGTTTTGTAAAATGGAAAATATGTATTCGCATTTTTTACAGTGTGGAAGCATCTGTTTTGGTTTCTTCTTCACTTGTGTTTTGGAAATTCTGTACAGAAGATGTGTAATAGCATCTCTCGTGTATAACAATGAAAACACGGATTCTCAGAGCACAAGTACAGCTCAAATATATTTAGACTTTTTCTAAGTACACAGCAAAATCCCCAGTGTTAATTTAACACTCTGAGTGTGGACACATATAAACACTGAAGCAGTGTTAAAGTTAACACTTAAGCAGTGTTGAAGGTAATGAGATAATTAGTTGCTTAACAAAGTGATGATTGATCATTATTGAAGACACCTGATGTTAACAAGCAGAATCACCAAAGGAGAAAACCAAAATTTTTAAGCAACCATTATAGTGGTCAGTGTTTGCATTAGTTGGGCTCTTGACCCTTAAAACTTTAATACTAGATTTTGTTTGGCTGCTGTATTTGAGTTGAAACAGCCAGACAAGCCAAAAGCTCAAGTCACCAGGTGATTATGTTTTAACATATTCATTGTTTGACGTAAATCACCTAGTGTCTAATTTCTTGGTTAGTTTTTTTTGATTATTGTAATATCCTTGACAATCCACAGAAGATCCAGCACTTCTTATACATTTTGGAAAGATTTTTTTTTACAACCTGTTTAAAAAAAATGGTATTTCACCTAGGCACACATAGACATAAAGAACCAGCCCATGAATCTCAACAATGGTGACAAACGGCATATTCAGATAAACAGATCAACTCTGAACTCTCATAATTTATTCATGCCGCAGTGCATGATGGGAGTCATGGATGAGTTCTGATTGGCTACAACACGCTTTTTGATGGTCACCGTTGTTGTGATTCTCACACTGATTCTTCATGTCTGTGTGTCTAAATTATGATAAACTTTTTTTCATCATCTGTCTGATTATGGCAAAACTGATTGATCTTTTGTTCACAGTTTTTTTTTTTTTTTTTTTATAATCTGTAAGGAAACTCTATGTCAAACACTCAAGTCACTATATGATGATGATTAAGTCAAGCACAGTCAATACCATCTTATTGACTTTTGCTCTTGGCTTGTCTGGCTGTTATAACTCAGTAATTGCAGCCAAACAAGACCTGATATTGATGATTTAAGGGTCAAGAGCCCAACTAATGCAAACACTGACCACTATAATGGTTGCTTAAACATTTTGGTTTTCTCCTTTGGTGATTCTGCTTATTAACATCAGGTGTCTTCAATAATGATCAATCATCACTTCGTTAATCACCTAATTATCTCATTACCTTCAACACTGCTTCAGTGTTAACTTTAACACTGCTTCAGTGTTTATATGTGTCCACACTCAGAGTGTTAAATTAACACTGGGGATTTTGCTGTGTATAAGTCAAGTAAACCTAAATGTCATTTTAAGTATATTTCTGATCAGAGATGGCAAAAGTACACACATCCTTCACTCAAGGAGAAGTACAGATAGCCATGTTTAAAAATACTCTGGTAAAAGTAGAAGTACTGAATTAAGTTAAAGTAAAGAAGTATGGGTTCAGACATGTACTTAAGTAAAAAGTACCCATTACTACTACCTGTTTTAGTGTCACGCTTGAAACTGGACCTCACATCATATTGACACATTAATACAAAATACCTTTCGGTAACACTTTATTTTAAGGACCAATTCTCACTACTAACTAACATGCATGTTATTAGCATATTGGCTGTTTATTAGTACTTATAAAGTACATATTAATGCTTTATTCTGTGTGACCATATTTTAGATCCCTTATTCCGACGCCATACCTAAACTTAACAACTACCTTACTAACTATAGGTAAGCAGCAAATTAGGAGGTTATTGCAGCAAAAGTCATAGTTAATAGTTAGTTAATAGTGAGAATTGGACCTTAAAATAAAGTGTGACCTAACTTTCTTTTAAAATGTGTTAGCTAATGAATGTATCAAGGCTAAACATCCACCATGTAGAACAGGGCCAGACTGGGACAAAATTTCAGACAAATCGGGAAATCTAACACTCATCCAGGCCATCCCATACACCCACAACAAACTCTGAAACCATGGACAGCAGATTTTTTTTTATATGGCCGTCACATTTAAATAAATGTTTAAAACCTTAGGCTGGGGCCGTGCAAAATAAGAAAAGGGCTCTCTCTTGAACTGCACCTTCACTTCCATTTTCCTTTTTAGTCACTTCATTTTCCATGATATCTCTCTGCATCTCACTTTGTGTGTGTTTGCTTTTTTCACTAATTTTCTTGTACCTGTCACTTTTCCCATCAGCCATGTACTGTTATGAGCAGATCTGTCTCAAAATTGTTACTGCAAATAGAATATAATGAGGTGGTTGTTTTGCAACAAGTTGAAGTTCAATTTAAAGTATCACATCATCACCAGGTGTTGTTTTATCTTAAAATGGCTTTAATACTATAGATTTAACAAAACTATATTCTCTAAATTTCCTAAATGTCAAAATTAGTACAATAATGATTACATCATGACAATATCTTTACAGAAAAATCCTAATACTGAACATGTTATTGCATTATCATGAGTCATATTTTTCTCTTACCAAAATTAATCATGGTTTATTACTGTAAAAGTATAGTAACCATGTCTTTGTTTTATTTATTTTATTTTGTTTTTCTATTTTATTTTTTTATTACAATCTGTTTTAATTTACAACCATAGTTTTACTACACATCTCATGGTTAGACTATGGTTAGTGTAGCAAAGCCATGGTTCATTTGTGGTTTAACTATAGTAACCATGGATTTTAGTTTTAATTTTTGTAAGGGTTGTGTTGTTATCTGCCCTAGCTCCCTCTGAATGTATTACAAAACTATGTTTTATAACATTGTCTGCTAAATTACTACTGTAACTTTACAGTAGACAATAATAATGTCGTTTAGCATAGAATATTTTCAGTGATTATGTAGTTTCGTTTCGTTTATAGAAGCTGTAGTTTTGTCTTTGTTTATTTAGTTAAGCATTAAACTGCTAGCAACTCTTAGCAGCCTGTTTACAGATGAAACAAACAGCAAGTCTGAAGAGTGTTTTATGTTCTGATCTAAGTGCATGTATGTTCTGTTGCTTTTGTGTGGGTTTTAAGGGGTGGGTGTTCTTCTGCCGAGCGAGTCTGTGCATTTAGGTTAGGGGTGGTCTGGGAGAAAGTACCAGAAGTTTTTCAGTTTTGGATAAATACATAGAGCATCAGCTACGTGGATGCTTAAATTAATTTAAAAAATCCTCAAAACCGTCATGTAAGATTTAGCATTCTTCCAGTTGTTATATTAATAATTTACCCGAGGACAAGATCTTCTGCTGGAAAACTTTTATAACTTATGATCCATCTAACTTTATTGACAGATCTTTCTACACCAACTTTGACTGTTGAGCCACAGAGTTCAGTGTTCACTGGAGACTCAGTTACTCTGAGATGTGAGCTGATTCAGTCACAGAATGGATGGGAGTTTCTCTGGAGAAGAGACTCAAACAGTGAATCTATTGAAGCTGAAACTAAAACAATCAATTCTGTGAAAACCTTTGATGGAGGAGAGTACAGGTGCAGAGCACGAAGAGGAGGATATTACACAAATTACAGTAAATCAGTAATAGTGACAATATACGGCAAGTATTTTTTTAGTTACATAATGCACATATAATTTCATAAAACACTAAATAAGTACTATAGGTAACAACAATTCAGTCTAATCTGATTTAGCATGTGTTTTACAATCAATTAACTGTGTTAATACAATAAAAACAACACATCATTTTCATTGTGAAATGTTGTCATTGTACAGAAAGACCAAAACCCAAAGTGACCATTAAATCTGCTCAACATGTATTCAGAGGAGACACAGTCACTCTCAGATGTGACATATATGGTGAAGGAGTCACTAGCTGGAGCTACAGATGGTATAAAGAAGGTCCAACCCGTGTTTTCAGTGATCGACAGGAACACACATTCAGTTCTGTTACTGAGTCTGACGCAGGTAAATACTCCTGTAGAGGATCAGAGACAGGAGGATCACGCTGGTCACAAATGAGTGATGCAGTTACACTGACAGTATCAGGTGAGTTTGATCATCACTTCATACACAGATGTTTAACATATTATTTAAGAGTGATTTGCTTCTTTTCCTTTACATTATGTAGTGCTTTTAAAGCCAAAATTTCCTGACATGATTTCCAAACCAAGTTGGGTGAATAGATACTAGATTTAGTGACCCTACTGGTCAGAAACGATAGCAATTTATCCATCACTATCATTTAAATGTGTATGTAAACTGTGGTATCTGCACAGTTTGATGGAGTTATAAACATAGTTTTGGAAGGAGCCTAATCATTCAGTCCTGTCAATCATGGCTAGGAGTAATAATAATAATAATAATAATACATCTTATTTATAATGCATTTTATATCCACACAGAATCCCAAAGTGCTACAGATTAAAAACAAAAAGAAATGTTAGGAATCATTCAAAGGCTTTGCTAAAGGTTTTGAGGCCACGTTTAAAAGCATCGTCAGTCTGTGGAGTCCTTAGATGGTCAGAGAGAGCATTCCAGGAGTGTATATAAGCAGCAGTCATTGCACCGTCCCAGTGACAATTCTTCAGTATGCCCTGCTCTATCCACCTTATTTTTCCCGTAAGAGTGGGTGCAGCCATTTGTAAATTTTTTGTGTCTAACTTCTGGTCTCATCCACTTCCAGCTATATTTAGCTGCACAAAAAGCTCATTTTACTGCTTGATATTGCAAACTGGTGTGTCTTACCATATTATTTTAATGTATTAGCTTAATTATGAACACACTGGTTTGTAGTGCAAACTGTTTTACCGTTTACTGCACTTCGATATTCTTCTCGTTATTTCCCTATGGCGGATTATGAACCAGACGTCACCGTAGCACATTACCAGAAAACAGCTTTATTCTGCATTGAAAAATAAGGTGGATTCTGTAAAACATGTTCCACCCTGATGAACTTCTGCTTTTACCTTTCGATGAGTAATTTTCCCGTTCCACTGAATCGTTTCTGTCACTGAGCCGACTTCAGTTTCATTTTACGTTCAAATTCACTTTTGTGCATTCTGCAAGATGAGACATTTGTCAGATGATAAGTCTCTGTTGCTCAAAGAATGGTCTTGTCAGTCATCTTACCTCACTCTTGTCATGTGATCAGTGAACTCTGATTTCTGCTGCACTGTGTGCGACTCTGCAGCTCGTGTTGGATGAGCAGAGCAGATGATTTCAGATTAGAATTGAAGTGGATGTTATCCAACTGAATTAAATGTTTTGCTATTTCTATATAAAAGCAAAACAACACTGTAGTGGTGGCATCTTCTATTTTAATTTTACCCTCAGACCTTATTATGGTGATATCGTGAGACAGACTTTCATCTTAACGAGAAATATCATATTTTAATGTCGCAAGATCACATAACAGCCCTAGAAGGTGTTCTCAATAACAAATTGTGATCTACTAGCAAAGTAGATTACTTTGATTAATCTGCTGCAGCAGTGATCTTCTCTTTTACACCCCTGAATTACTCACAGTCGCTTGCTGTCCTCAGTAAGCCTTTTGGGAGGTTCTAACTTGGAGCTGGAGCTCAAGCTGAGCCTCTGGTTTGAGTCTCCTTCAAGGACAGCAAGCCAACTCTAGCAGGACTGAATGGGCAGGCGAACTTGTGAATTCTTTTGAAGTCTTGTGAAATCTTTTCATTGTGTCGTGAAAATGTTAAGCTGGTTTGTTCTGATTGCTACTTGCAGCTTTTATTTCTTGCATTGTCTGTGAAATGAACATACTGTAGCAAGTCTGAAGGGTGTTCTGTTGTTCTGAATGTTCTGTTCAGGTGTGATCTAAGTGCATGTATGTTCAGCTCAATCTCACGGCAATTTGTACATATTTTACGAGGTGGCTAATTCGTACGAATTTGTATGACCTCACTCGTACAAATTCATATGATTTTAGCTAAAACATATGTATTTTACGAGTTGCACAATACAGATGAATTTGTACGAATGCCCTACACCTAAACCTAAACCTACCCATCACTGAAAACGTACAAATTTGTGGGTGTTGTTCTGCTGAGCGTGTCTGTGCATTTAGGTTAGGGGTGGTCATGTAATTTCATAAAACACTGAATAAGTACTATAGGTAACAACAGTTCAGTCTAATCTAGTTTAGCATGTGTTTTACAATCAATTAACTGTGTTAATACAATAAAAACAGCACATTATTTTCATTGTGAATTGTTGTCTTTGTACAGAAAGACCAAAATCCAAAGTGACTATTAAACCTGCTCAACATGTATTCAGAGGAGACACAGTCACTCTCAGATGTGACATAAATGGTGAAGGAGTCACTAGCTGGAGCTACAACTGGTATAAAGAAGGTCCAACCTGGTTTGTCAGTAATCGACAGGAACACACATTCAGTTCTGTTACTGAGTCTGATGCAGGTAAATACTCCTGTTATGGATCTAAAGGATCACGCTGGTCACAAATGAGTGATGCAGTTACACTGACAGTTTCAGGTGAGTTTGATTATCACTTTATACACACACAAACCAAACATACATTTAACATGTTATTATTGAGTGATTTCTCTATTTCAGATCCCAGAGCAGTTTTAAGTGTTTCTTCACAGAAGTGGTTGACTGAAGGAGATCCAGTGACTCTGATCTGTGAGGTTTACAGTTTCTCTACAGGCTGGACATTCAGCTGGTTCACTTTAACGGTCTCACCAGGTAAGCTGTAATGTGCTTAAAGGAGAGGTTCACTTCCAGAACAAAAATTTACAGATAATGGACTTCACCCCCTTGACATCCAAGATGTTTCTTTTTTCAGTCGTAAAGAAATTGTTTTTTTGTTTTTTTTTGTTCTTTCATTTCAGGATTCTCTCCATATAGTGGACTTCTATGGTGCCCATGAGTTTGAACTTCCAAAATGCAGTTTAAATGCGGCTTCAAAGGGGTCTAACCGATCCCAGCTAAAAAAAAAAAAAGTATATATTTTTGAACCTCAAATGCTGGCTTTGTCAAGCTTTGCCATGCACATGCGTGGTCTTTGCATTCCGGGTCAATACAGTTAGGGTATGTCAAAAAACTCCTCCAACTTCAAAATCATCCAACATCGCTGCAAAAGTACCGTGTTTATAAAGTGAACATGCAAAGTGAAACACCGGATGTAGGATAATTTTGAAGTTGGAGGAGAAAATGAGATTGGAATTTTACCCAAACTGTACTGAACTGGAATGCACAGACTACACCTGCTGTACATGGCTGAGCCAGACAAGATGAGCATTTGAGGTTAAAAAGTATATAAATGTTTTTAATAAAATGACCGATCGTTTCGTTAGATAAGACCCTTTATTATTCCTAGGCTCGGAAATGCACTGAAACCGCTTTTTGGAAGTTCAAACTTACAGCTACCATTGAAGTCCACTATATAGAAAACATTCCTGAAATGTTTTCCTCAAAAAACATAATTTCTTTACGACTGAAGAAAGGAGGACATGAATATCTTGGATGACAAGGGGGCGAGTACATTACCTGTGCATTTTTGTTCTGGAAGTGAACTTTTCCTTTAATGTGGTAACATCTGAATTAACTGATTTTATTTAAAGTCCAAAATACCATTTGATATTGAATACATTCTCTTGTTTTACAGGGAACAGGCATCATTATAATCTGCTCTCAGGCAGCAGCAGAGGAGCAGGAGGAAACTACACTGTCAGTTCTGCTGCTCTAAATCACACAGCAGTTTATGTGTGCAGAGCAGAGAGAGAGAAACCAGTCTATAAAACACAGCACAGCAACACACAGCTGCTGTGGGTCACTGGTGAGTTCAAACAGAACTTAAACGACTGGCTCATATTTAATAAAGAGGGTTTCCATGCTCAAATCTGAGACTCTAAAGCTGTAATTGTCATCTCAGGTGTTTCTCCTCCAGTCTCTCTGATCGTCAGTCCCAGCAGAACTCAACACTTCACATCTGTCTCTCTCTCTCTGAGCTGTGAGGACCAGAGTTACTCTACTGGATGGAGAGTGAGAAGATACACAGACGGTGATGGCTGGAAGATTGTTCATCATTATATCGAGGATCACAAACAGGATCTACATGTACAATCAGCTTCACCATCACATCACACGCTGGAGTGTACTGGTGTGAGTCTGAATCTGGAGAGAAACGTCATCCTGTTAATATCACTGTACACTGTGAGTCTGTGTTTCTGTATATTTAATTAATTAATTGTTTAATTCATTCATTCATTCATTCATTCATTCATTCATTTTTTTATTGTATTGTTTATATAATTATACTATTTATGCAATCCATGTTTGTTCTGTTTCAGTATCTGGTGTGATTCTGGAGAGTCCTGTTCATCCTGTGACTGAAGGAAATCATCTGATTCTACGCTGTTTATATCAACATACAACCTCACCAAACCTCAGAGCTGATTTCTATAAAGATGGATCACTCATCCAGAATCAAACTACAGAGATGAGCATCACTACTGTCTCAAAGTCACATGAGGGTTTCTACTACTGCAAACACCCAGAGAGAGGAGAGTCACCCAAGAGCTGGATCTCAGTCAGATGTGAGAATAAGAGCTATAAACACTACAGAAATATTTCTGTACACTTTACAGCACTAATCTAAATGTAAAAATATATCTCAGCTTCCACAGACTCAAGATCTGATGGTCTCAAACCAGTAATAACTGGAGTGACTGCAGGACTGACTGTCATATTTTTGATTATTGTCTTCTTGATCCTGCTGTGGTGCTACAGAAACAACAAAGGTTAAATTAATTTTCCATGTCATTTTTGCAAACACTAGTTCTGTTTCTAAATTTTGGGAACTCCTATCCCACAACAACCTAGGATAACTAACTAGTCTCCAAACCTGGTAAAGCTGTTATGTCAGCTGATTTTACAAGGTGTCTGGTCAGTTTTCAGTTGCATTCTTCAAAATAAAGGCTCCAAAAAGAGGTTTTCACAGCAATGCTTAAGAAGACCTATATTTTTCTTAGTGTGAAGAACATTTTAAAAATCTAAAGAACCTTTTTCTATTTTGAAGTGCTTTTTTGTGGATTAAAAAAAAAAAAAGATTTTATTGAAGTTAAAGGTTATTCCTGGATCCACAGATGCCAATAAAACATTTTGTGTTTGTGTAGGTGGAAGATCTCAGTCTCCCTCTACTGTCAGTCAACAGCAGAACAACAGTCAGACATCAGACCAGAACCAGAGTGAAACCGGATACAACACACTGCTGTCTGGTCAGTCTTTACCCCCATACCCATCAATAATATTAAATATCCAGAAATCGTAACAAGCTGAGATGGAAGACACTTATGGATAACTTTTATTAACAGAACAGATCTGACGACTAAATAGTTTTTCACTCTTCTAAAGTTTAACATGGTATTTGTGTGTTTGACATATAGGATATTAATTAATGTATTATTTCATCACAGGAACTGCTCATATTTATGGCTCTGTTGATGCAGCTGTTAATAAAGACATAAGCACAGGTAAATTACATAATTTAAATGTATTTATGTCTTTATGATTAGAAGTTTCATTGTAAAGAAAGTGGAAATTCATCTTCAGTTTTTTTTTTCCTTTCCCTGTTGCTCATTGTAGACAGCGTAAGTGGGCCTACTGAACTCACCTATGCTGAGATTGAATTGAAATCGACAAAGAAACAGAAGAAAAAGAAAGCAAACAAAGGTAAACTAAGACAAAAGTCTCTGTTCTAATGATTTTATGATCATAAAAGTAGCAGAAATGACCACAGTATCCTAAACATCTGTATGTGGTTATCATGTTGTCATTTTAAAATATAATATATATGTAGAATTAAAATAGATCACTGAATAACATACTTTAGCTGTAGTGATTTTATAAATATATTGATATTATGACTGTTGGACATACAGTAGGTGCTAATGATATTAACTGCTGTCATCTTTTAGGGAATAAAACTGAGAGTTCAGACTGCTTTTACTCTAAACTCAAACTGCAAACAGCTCAAGGTGAGTTAAAATATAAACATCAATCACAGTTCACAAGAGAACTGCATCTACAAGCCTCAATCATGAATTAAAGAATAAAATGAAATACTGTATATAAAAAATTAAACATGGATTTTAATTAATTTATGTGTTTTCAGTTGCTGGATCTGGTGATGTGACATATGCTCAGGTGAAATAAAAATGCCAAGAGGAGAAACTTTCAATCCCAGGATACTGATGAGTTTCTGTTGAGAGTATGTGGAACACCATCATCAATCATTTATAATCTTTGTGATATTGAGCATGTGATGGCAAAAGATTCATCAGTACTTGATATTAGTGATTCAAATCATCATGTGCTTCAGTAAGTTTGCATGCTAATATTTGATTATATATTGGAGAAAAAAAAAAAAATAAATAAATAAATTAAAAAAAAAAAAATACATATATAAGAATTGTAGTTTAGTATTGTAGTGTGTATTGGCTTAGTGGTTAATATTAGCAAAGGCAATAGATTATTATTTGAACAGAATATTATATGTTGGGTCGTTTCTGTTCAGATTTTTTGAGTAAGCGAACATTTTTCCTTTTCCTGGAAAAAATGGAAATAATAAGGAGTTTTAAAATTGTGATTACCAGGGGCCTCATGTACAAAGACATGCGTTGAATTCATACTAAAACATAGCTGTAATTCTGCGTACGCACAAAAAGAAAAAAAAAACAGTTGTGTGAAACTCTGCGTACGCAGGATCCCACGCATATTGTCTTTGTACATCCCAATTAACGTGAAATTGAGCGCACATGCACGAGCACAAAACCCCAACCGGTCTCCTCCCCCAAATACATTTTAATATGGTAATGAGTCCACTTTGCCAAAAGCAAGCAGCAAGAAGCGAAACTTTACCGAAAGTGAATTGGAGGTGCTACTATCTGAGGTAGAAAGAATATTTTATTTGAAACTTTGTCCTCCAGAATTAATAACAAAAGAAAAAGAAATGAGTGGGGGAGTTTGGCGGACGTGTCAACGCAGTGGGATCTGAAACTCGCACTGAAAATGAACTTAAAAAACATATAGATATAGATATATAGATATAAAGGTGGAAGTTAAGTGGAGAACTGCTGTGCACTGACAAAGTGTCACTCAGAGACATAAGCCACTCATTAAAGAATTGGTCAAAAAATGAACTTTGTCTCTGATTACCATTTATATTTTATTTATATTGCCGCAATCACACGTTGACGGGCCTGAACGGCTTGTTGGTTGGGCTGCACATACACTGGTTCTGGGTCGGGGTCATTTGGCGCCGGTGCCACCACCTCACCGAGTGGTATGCTGTGCCTGTGCGAGACATTGTGCAGCACACCACAGGCCAGCACGATGCGACACCTTGTTAGGGTGGTATAGCAGCATCCTCCCGGTCATATCAAGGCAGCGCCACCAACATTTCAGCTGCCCAATCCTTGCTCTACAACTGACCGAGTGCAAGAATGGGCATCACTGTATCTGCGCTGGTCAGTTTGTGTGTTGGTGAGGGGAGTTAACAGCCACGTCTTCAGTGCATAACCGCAGTCTCCTGATGTGAAGTTCAATAATTACACGCACAAATAAATAAATAAATAAATAAATACATACATACATACATACATACATACATACATACAAATCTTTTAGATAGACCCATAATTTTAAATGTGTCACTCACCAAGAAGCCACCCATCGGGCACCCTGCCAACTTGGAGATCATCCCAACCATGCTGTTTTGTAAGGATGTATGAATCATGTTTTTCAGCCAGGCCACCTTGCCACAATATTTGTTAGGTGCATTTGTGCATCAGATATTATTTGCACATTTATTGAATGGAAATGTTTCTGATTCACATATGCAAATTCTTCTTCAGATGGCGCCTTTATACCAATGTGTGTGCAGTTGATCGCTCCAGTTACATTAGGAAAACCGGCTATCACTGCAAATTGTGCTTTAATGTTTGGCTGGTCAACTGTATTGTATCATCATCGTGGTCCAGAAAATCACTTTGGTCCCTAAAAACTTGTTGTCTTCGGATTCTGCCATTGGTAGTGTCCTCTAATAAGGCCAACGATGTCATTGCCATAGACGAAGGGTTGTATAAATTTGCACATGCTTTTATATGTTCTAACTTAATTGCATAATTGAGAACTTTCCCATAAGGCTTGTGTGACAATAGTAAGTCAATTAGCCTATTTTATTAATTACAAATTAATAGCAATGTTTCTCTCAGGTAGTGTTGCGATAGACTTGTAGAATACTTCGTAGTCTTTTGTTTGCAACTTCACTTCATTGCCTCCAAGAGTCGCCAACAGACAAAAAACATGAGAAATGTACGTACGCCAGACATGAATTTGGCGTGGAGGAACGCACATTCTTACGTTAATTTCACTGTTAGTAAATCCGACCGTGAACGGGAAAACTGGCGTAAGCAAAGTTTTTGTGCGTACACAGCGTTGATACATGAGGCCCCTGGTCTGGAAAAGTTGTCTTCAAATGTAAATGTACATAGTGAAAATATATTTTTATATATTTCCACTTATATATTTTTATATATTTTTACTCATATATTTCCCCCCCAAAATATATATCTAATTATGTCCAACTGTAAAATTTTTATTGGATAGAAAGCCTTAACTCTTAACTGAATATGCAGTCTTTTAGATTTTGAAAATCCATATCCAGCAATAACAAACAAACAAACAAACAAACAAACAAACAAAAGTTAAACTAAAACCCTTATAAACCCACAAACCTAAAATAGATTAGTCATAAAGTTATAGCTTGCCTGTCTTAGCCTATTTCTGTTTTCAGAAAAAAAAAAACAAAGTTAAGTGTATTGAAAAATAATTTTGTATAAAAGTGATAATGCCATTAACATTGACAAATCAACTATTTTAACACTGATTTAATGGTTTTTACCTGCTCTTTTGCTATCTGTGTTATTTTTAGTACTTGTCAATACCTGTATTTTCATTGCATTTGTAACTTCTAAAAATACTGGGTACAGAAACCAAAAGAACATGAATAGTGTTAGTTGTCTTCGATGATTAAGCACATAGATATTCCCTCCAGTTTTCACACTTAATTAATAAAATGTATTGTACAAGCTTTTGTTACTTTCACTGTTTATTGTTGTATTTCTTTTTTAATTTAATAGCATTAGTGCATTCCACTGCAATGGCTCAGTACTGTTTTTTTCAATCTAATAAGATTTGAAGTTTAATCTGACAGTTTCAAGTGATCATTAAATTTAGGCAGTTTCTCTAATTTAAACTGATCACAAATATTCATTATGTATTCATTTAGATGTCTCATTTTTGGAAATCCCATACTTTCAAATATTCGTTCATTAAGGACGTGATATGGCTGAGCAATTCACTTGGCCAACAGTGAACGCACGCCACAAACACACCAGTTCTGAATTTATTCAGTGGGTACAGGGTGATTATAATGTATTTTAAGTAGGCTGCACCCTGCTAGCCATAACAACAAGTGTACTTTTTCTATAATCATGAAAACTGTGACTTGTTAAGTCAGCGATAGTCAGAAATGGGAAGATCCCTAAAGATGTCCCCCATGGTCCATTCACTGGTACTTCGGTATGATCTATCCTGGATGCAGACGTGTAGAAATACCAGACTGCACTTTAATCTACTGGAAATGGTGATTTCAAAAGACATCAGAATAAATCAAATGTAATAATTTATTTGTCAAGTAAAACTGTGTCACACCAATTATACAATTAAACGATGAGAATCCAATTCAGAATTATATTCAGTTCCAATTCAGATAAATACATAACATCAATTGCTCAAAGATGAATCTAAGAGTAAGAGATGCATAGCTGACTTTAGGAAAAAAATACATAGCATAGAGTGTGAGGACATGCTCTACCCTACGGGCTTCTGGCTACAGAATCACAAAGTAGTGTTTTGTCACTTCGCTTACATATCCAGACCCAGGGGCGTCGCTAGGGCTAATCATTCGGGGCTCGAGCCCCGAAAGATTTTTCTCTAGCCCCAAATGTTTTTACAGATTGGTATCGCCCTATGATTTCCGAGGAATTCACGGAATTTGTCAAAGTTTGAATGAATTAATCAAAAGCCGGTCATTACACTTCAAACAAATCGCGATATGGACTAGTATCTGTAAATATTCAGCCCCAAAATACCATTTAAATATGAATCTTGCATGTTCTGGGTGTCTCTTTATGAATGAATGGTGCAGACGTATGTGCGGTTTCCTTTACTACACACATAACGCTCGCGGTGATTTCAGCGTCCAAAAAAAAAAAGTGCATAAACAACATCTCCAGAACTGCTCTGAGAGTACTTCGTGAGCATTTCACTCTTTCATTTGAGTAAAACCAGGGTCATATAATCACATAAATGTAAAGGTATTCACGGCAACCCATCAAAATAAAAGTTCGGTTTAGCTTGTAGACATTGTGCCAGAAATATATCACTATCATTAAGTAGAATGTACGTACTACTACTACTACTACTATTACTGTTGAAAAATTAATAAAACTTTGTTACACAATATTTCTTCTGTCTTTTAAATTTTAATAGTACATCCCCTTTATTTGCCAAAAATAAAATAAAATTTTCATCAATTAAAAGATAAATTAATATTTTATGCCTTTGTCTGATAACCAGAAAAAAATGATTACACAACACAGAATTTCATAAGGCTGTTGTAGAAATTAATAAAAGCTGTTTAATGCATTCAAATAAATAGACATACGAAAACAAATTTGGAAACGATTCCAAAGGGCCCTAAACATAACTTTTAACACGTTTTTTTTTTTTTTTTTTTATTAATAAAATTAAATTTAACCATTAAAAAGGAGTCCAGAAAAATGAAAACAGAAAAAAAACTGAATTTGGAAGAAATAAAATAAGGGCCCTATTTTTGCATGCAAATATATATTTGTTACAGTTGTAAATACATTTTCAGATTTATTATTGTATTTGTGTGATGTGTTTTTGTAAAGTTATAATTTTGTTATAATACTTTTGTTTGCTATTTGCAGTGATTTACTGTTTACTATTTTTCATAGTGTAACAACACTGTTTTGTGCCACTGCTTTGGCAAAGTATCTGTCAAATGAACTAAAATCAAAAGTACAATATGACTTTGCTCACACGATCAGTTCATAATCCGATGTTTTCAGAGTATCAGAAGATGGGTCAGTTCATCAACCTTTTTTCTTTGTTCAGTTTGCACACTGAACATAGGTTAACTTGGAACTCTTATTTTTGAACTCTTAAAGTGCACCAGATTAATGAATTTACCTTTAAAATATATACAATTTTCTCCCTGGGGGCAAGCCCCTGGACCTTCCTAGAAGGAGCCAGGTTCACCCACCTGTGTCTAACAAAATTTTACGCAAGTATGATGTTAGCTCCCATCCACCATCACTAGCCCCTGATGTTTTGGCACCAGCCCCGGATGTTTTTGGTTTGTCAGGAGATCTCGTGACCCAGGCTCACACCTGGCTGAAGATTCTCACCCAACCCTATGGGGAAAACACACCCCTCAGCAGCAAAAGGGAAAGGGGAGGAAGGGGGTCGTAAATGAGCAAGGGGGTGTTGTTTTTTTCTCTATTCGCAGATCTCTTCTTCAGATAAGTTTTATTTATTTATTTATTTATTTTTGCATGCCATCTGTTTTTGTGAGAGCTCCTGGACATTAATTTAATGAGAAAGTAATTTCATCCCTAGTATGACCATACTAGCCCAGTTCTGTCAACACTGCACTGGTTTCCTACTGAACATTGTATACATTCTAAAATCTTAATAATTACTTATAAAGCCCTGAATGGTTTAACTTCTCAGTACTTGAGCAAGCTCTTGTCACACTATAGTCCTTCACGTCTGCTGCAATCTCAAAACTCTGGCCATTTCATAATACCTAGAATATCAAAATCCCAAACTCTGGAATAGTGTTCCTAGTGTTGTTCGAGAAGAAGATGTAGATGTTAAATGTAGATTTACCCTCTGGGGTCTGAGGGTGTTTTGGGTCCTAGAGAAGTTTTGACATGCCCTGACATTTGTGTTTTTTATTTATTTATGTGTATTATTATTATTATTTTATTTTACAGTACCTTAAAATCATATTAATGTCTGAAATACACTGAATTCGTCACAAACTGTGAGCAGCATGAATGTACGTATTTGGGTTTTAAAGAAAACAATGTTGGTGTGTGGTTAGTGAAAAATAAAAATAAATTCACTGAAAGGTCATGAAACACATTTGTTCACAAGACTTTTGAGAACAGAATCAAAATATTCAAAATATTCAAAAATATTCAAAATATTCTGTTTAACAAGTGAAACAAGAAAACCATATCTGATATGTCCAGTGTTTGCTGCTTCTTTCCGTGAATTCAAGAAAAAATGTAGTTGAGCATCTGATGTTGATACAGCAATGTCAGAGAAGTGAAGTCTTCAAAGTCTTCAAGGTATCTGGTCACATAAATAAATAAATTAATATCTGTTATCATGTTGATATAGGAGAAACGTAACCTAGGTTACGTACGTAACCCTCATTCCCTGAAGGAGGGAACGGAGACGTTACATATGGGAACTCGCTTGAGTGACCATTCACCTCTGAGCTTTATAGAAAAGGCCAATGAGAATTGGCGAGTGGAATTGCATGCAACGCCACTCCCCCGTACATACGGGTATATAAGGTGGCGGCATGTATCCACTCATTCAGGTTTTTGCTGAGGAGCCGAGCCGCAGCCCGGCGTCAGCGCAGCCTAGGGTTGTGGCAAGGGGATGTAACGTCTCCGTTCCCTCCTTCAGGGAACGAGGGTTACGTACGTAACCTAGACGTTCCCCTTCAGTCGTTTCACTACGACGTTACATATGGGAACAGACCCATGGAAAAGGCCACAACCCTAAGGCCGCGTTACGCAAGACACCAAGTGCTGACAGGCAGACGTGTCAGAAAGTGGAGTCAATACGTAACCTTCCCAACACCCTAGAGGCCAATAGAGGGGCCCCATAGGGGTGCCAGTTGTACTGAAGCATGGGTTGGGGGGGCGGAGCACATGTGGTTTAGGCATGTGGAATAAAGAAATTGAGTATATCTATTCTGGTTATAGATATATGAGGGAAAACACAGCCTTCTGGCTGACTGTGGAAAGATACTGAGACATGTTGCCACAACCTTCTGGGCGAAGGAAACCCAGTCAGAGCACAGTTGCGGACTACTCCGCATCTAGTCCTGACTGCGGGGCATGGAGGACCCAGGGTTCACTGGAGGGAACATACTGGGAGATAGCACACGGATCCCGTGGGAATGGCGCAGCAAGCCGACAGCTGCCGGCCTCCCGCAGATTACCTGATGTTTACCTTAACACACGGGAGGACACGGGCTCGACGCGGAGATCATAGAATCTCGCGAAGGTGTTAGGTGTCACCCAGCCCGCAGCTCTGCAGATGTCTGCTAGCGAGGCGCCGTGCGCCAGCGCATAGGAGGAGGCAACACTCCAAGTGGAGTGAGCTCGAACTCCTAGGGGGCACGGTTCTCCCTGGCTTTCATAGGCTAGGGAGATGGCATCTACCACCCAATGGGCCAACCTCTGCTTGGAGACAGGATTTCCCTTCTGCTGTCCTTCGAAGCAAACAAAGAGCTGCTCGGAGCGTCTGAAGCTCCGGGTGCGGTCCACGTATATTCGTAAGGCACGAACGGGACACAGCAACGCTGAGGCCGGGTCTGCCTCCTCCGGGGGCAGAGCTTGCAGGTTCACCACCTGATCACATGCAGGCTCCACAGATCGGGACGTGGGTGCCAGATTGTGCCCATCCCCTGAGAAAGAAGGTCCTTCCTCAAGGGGATCTTCCAGGGAGGGGCTGTCGCGAGGAGCGTGAGGTCGACAAACCAGGTCCGGGTGGGCCAGTACGGCGCAACCAGCAGAACCTGCTCCCCGTCCTCCCTGATCTTGCACAGGGTCTGTGCAAGGAGGCTCACTGGGGGAAAGGCGTACTTGGGCCCCGGAGGCCAGCTGTGTGCCAGTGCGTCCCTGCCGAGGGGAGGGAGTAATAAAGCTGGCAGTGGGAGGATTCTGGGGAGGCAAAGAGATCGATCTGTGCCTCGCCGAATCGACTCCAAATCAGCTGGACTGTCTGGGGGTGGAGTCGCCATTCTCCAGGGTGGTGGGCTGCCGTGAGAGCTGATCGGCTGCACGGTTGAGCTCCCCTGGTATGTGAACGGCGCGCAGCGATTTCAGCCGCGTCTGACTCCACAGGAGCAGATGGCGGGCAAGTTGCGATATACGACGGGAGCGTAGTCCACCCTGACGGTTGATGTACGCTACGGTCGCAGTGTTGTCTGTGCGGACAAGCACGTGCTTGTGGCGGAGCATCGGAAGAAAGCGACGCAACGCGAGAAGCACGGCTAGCCACTCCAGGCAGTTGATGTGCCAAAGCAGTCGAGGTTCCGTCCAGGAGCCAGAGGCTGCTTGCCCGTTGCATACAGCACCCCAACCCGTGGCGGAGGCATCTGCGTGCAGCACGACATGCCTGGACCCCTGTCCTAAGGGAACCCCGGCCCGTAGGAAGGCAGGGTCTGACCACGGGCTGAATAGGCGGCAATACTCCGGGAAAACGCCAATCCGAAGCGTGCCAGGATGCCATGCCCATCTCGGGACTCGATCATGTAGCCAGCGCTGAAGCGGTCTCATATGAAGCAAGTCGAGCGGCGTTACACGGCTGCGGCTGTCATATGCCCCAGAAGCCTTCTGAAAAGAACCGCTATAGAAGTTAAGCACTGACTGCGCGCACTCGCTAGTGAGGCGCGGCCTTGCCGCTGATGACCGAGTCCGGCTCCGTGCCGAGAAAAGATCTGTCTCTTTCCTCAGTAGACCCGAAGGCCCAGATGGCTGAGGTGCTGGAGGTCCACCAGGTCCCTGTGCACAGATCTTGCAAGTGGGCTAAGGTGAGCCAGTCGCAGAGATCGTTGAGGTGGTTCAGGGCGCCCTCCGCGATCTCCGTGAGGGCGCGGGGGGACAGGAACAGGCCAAATGGGAGGACCTTGTACTGATTCGCTCGACCCTCGAAGGCAAACCGTAGAGAGGGTTTGAGTCAAGGTAAAATCGAGACATGGAGGTACGCGACCTTCGGGTCAAGGACTGCAACCCAATCCTGACGAAGTCATGAACGGCAGCCTAAAGGGAACCGTTCAGAACTCAACGTAGGATCGGCCGAACCCACCATATTTAACGGGCACGATGAAGTCAGGACTTCATCTCGGCTGGAGGGAAGGCTTGATTGTGTCTTTCGCCAGGAGAACGACAATCTCTGCACACAGGACAAGAATACATTGTCAGCTTTTAAGGTAAAAGAACATCCTGAGTGTGGGCAGACGCCTTGCGAGTCTTTTTTTTTTTTTTTTTTAACTTGCGTAGCCGAGTCGTACCGCCTGGATCAACCAACGAGACGGGCTAGAGGCTGGAAGAACGAGCTTTAGCCTGCGTGTAAGTGGGATCGACAGAGCGTTGACCGACGTGACCACAGTGGGGCAATCCAGAAGGAAAAGGGAAAAGAGGAAGAGGGGGACTTAACCCAGAAGGATGAACGTCCTGGAGAAAAGTCAGGCTGTCAAGGCAGCGCTTACCTCTTCCCGGTTCCCGCGTTGGCGAATTCAGGCTCCGAGTCCAAGGAAGCAGTAGCGTCACTCAGGACAGACACGGCCTGGAAACCTAGAAACAGAGGAAATTGCTCTTTCTGTGAGAGGGTGGGTACCACCGACCCATAGGTCGGCGGCAGCTGAGCACACAGAAGCTCCCGGCCCTCCCCCGGGAGTGGGGCGTAGATGTCGTCGTCCCCTAAGAGCAATCTCCACCATTCCAGGCTGCCCGAGTCAGGGAGGCTATCTCATAGCTTGCTTTGAGTTCTGCAGGACCCTGAGCAGCGGGCGGCACCACACCACTGCGATTAGCTCGACGCCGGAGGGGCTGCCTGTCTCTGCTCCTCAGCAAAAACCTGAATGAGTGGATACATGCCGCCACCTTATATACCCGTATGTACGGGGGAGTGGCGTTGCATGCAATTCCACTCGCCAATTCTCATTGGCCTTTTCTATAAAGCTCAGAAGTGAATGGTCACTCAAGCGAGTTCCCATATGTAACGTCGTAGTGAAACGACTGAAGGGGAACTATATGTAATGTGATAGGAAAACCCAACATATTGTGCAATTTACTTTTTTTAGGGTTTGATATCATATAAAAGTTCAAGCCCTTTCTGAAACTATTTTTATTTTGTCCATAGCTTGAGCCTAACAAAAATTATTATTATCTTAAGTTGGCTAATAACGATGAATGGAATTTTGAGAAAAACAGATTTAAATTAAGCCGGGTTACACTTTAACGGGTTTAACGAGAGCTGTCAGGAGCGCGCACTGCATCATTACACAAACAGACTAACGTTACCCTGAAGAGGACAGTTTTCAGTTGCTTATCATGGGCATAGTCTCTGAACTTTTGATCACCCCCTGTATGTTTAGATAGCACAAATAGTCTACTTTTTAGTTTACATTTAGAAAAGCAAGCGCAGCGCAACTGTTTACGCACTGTGCATAAAACAGACTGTCATCGGACTCCTCCTCTTCAGTAAGGTCATCATCAGAACCTTCTTCTCTTGACGTGAAATAGTCCATTATAACATTGTTTAGGGCGCTGACATCAGGATTGAGCAGTTTGAGACGAGCAAGATCCTTAAGTGGGCAGCTGCTTCAGACTGCGTTGATCTCTTGTGCTCCGCCATCTCACAATATAAATAAATAAATAAATAAATGAAAAAGAAAAAACAAACAAACAAACAAACAAACAAACAAACAAAAAAAACAGTGTAGGCAGGGAATGTGCATTGATACACCATTATTAAATATGTTACGTGGTTTATTTTGATAAGTTCACTGTTTTTGTGGTCTTCAGAGAAAGCACCTTTGCAACGCATTCTTAACGTAAGAGAAAGACAGAGTCATTTCTGCTTGCTGCAATAAATCGCTATTTTCCTGCACTAAACAAGTGAATTTGGCAAGATATTTTAAAAGATGACAGACAAGATGTTATAGAATTATAATAAAATGTCCCCCAGCTACACTGTAAAAACAAACAAGTTTATTCAACTTAAAATAATTTGTAACCGGGCTGCCTTAAAATGCTGTATTAAAGAAGCTAAAAAACTTATGTTGTTTATAAATATGTTGAACTTTCTTAAACCTAGAATTAATAGTTGGGGTAACAAAGGTGAAGCTGAGTCAACTTACAGGTTTTTACTTAGCCCAGCAAGATGAGAAGGTTGTGCTAACCTAAATGCAAGTTGAAACAACATAAAATTAGTAAGACCAACATGACAAGATATTTGTGCTAACCTAAATCCAAGTTGAAACAACAAACTTAGTGAGACCAACAAACGTTTAGCCAGAAAACAGCCTCATGGACACTGAAGAACATGCAGAAGGCTATTTTATTTGAATTCAAAATAGACAAAATAATCAATGTTAACGATGTAAAGAAGACCTTTCCAAAGTACAAATGCTTTCAGGACGTCACAGATATCGGTGAGGTCAAGACGCTCTTCCAAAATGATGGCAACGTCAATGGTTTCTTTTGGAATAATTTCTCATTGCTCCTCCTCAGACACAATCAAGATGTCCATTTCTATGCCCTTCACTAATTCTTCAATTTCATGAGATACCTGAAAAAAACAACAACAAAAAAAGAATGAATTCTTTACATGCAAATATAACAATTGAATCAATATAGAATACTACTGTACATTACTTTAACTATAGTTGTTTTGTTACGGTCTGCGCTTTGATAGGTGTCTTAATTAGTTTTTGTTGCCCCTCCCTGGTTTTTCTTGGCGTTCCGTTATCTCTATGAGCGTGTACGCGCTCTCTCTCTCTCCCGCTCTCTCGTTTCACCTTTAGGTGGATCCACCTGTTGGTTGTTGCGAGGCTGATTAAGGAGATACTAGTTAAAAGACGCCAACGAGGAGGAGAAAAGTAGAGACGACTGATTCTTGTGGGCCAGCCAGCAAACAGCGTTTTTTTTGTCCTATTTCTTGTCTTTTGTTTTTGTTTCCTTTTTTTTAATTGTTGTCCATTACGTTAAATTGTTAGTTGGTTGATTACTTTGTTTATGTCGTTTTACGTTGAGTGAGTGAATAAACAGACTTGAATAGTGACATTGTTTACTCATTCTTTTTATGTTACACATTCTCTCTGTTCTCAAGCCACTTTAATGAGAGGTTGTAACAATACATTCTGTTAAAAATATTTAAAAATAATAATAACAACAACAACCTCAACAAACAGCAATTAAGAGGCAAAGTAAAAAAAAAAAAAGGTGTAAGTTACATGAGCATGGCTGGGAGTATCAGACCAACTGCAACAAGAACTTTAATTTCCAGAATATAAAGGTGTTTCAACACTAGCACTTTTGGTGTGCACCAGGTTCGGTTGATGTTGGAGTTTGGTTCATTTGGATGGTGTGAACTCTTAGTTCTTTCATTGTTTATCTGAAATTGTAGCCATTAGGGATTTATGAAACTAGTTGCCAAAATTCTACTGCTGCTAGTCGATGCTGAAAATACCAGTCATTCAATTTTTTATTGGCACATTCTCACATATTTTGCTTTACAGTTTTACAAAGACTATATTCAAAGTACTGTCACTTTAATGTTAAATTTTACATACAAAATATTTTTAGTAAATAAATATTTACTTATATTATCAGTCTTGCCCACACATTCACAAGAGTATCACGACACGTATGTGGTGCTGATGTAGAACATGCATGCGCTGCGCCTTGTTTACAAGCAGAGGAATGCACACACGTCATGGTACTCTCGTGAACATGCAGAGGACTGAAAAAAACTAAATCACATTTTTTAAATCTATTATAAAATGGCATTAATAACAACAGCAACTAGGGGTGTTGCAGTATGTTTATTAGAACCGAACGATTCATGGGGGAAATTCTAAATGGAAGTGGTCATCCATATGCCCTACTCCTTCAAAGGGCAGAGCCCTTGGAGCTTAGACTTTGGAGTGAGCAGGGCACCTACGTGAAATTATGTAGATGTTTGGAATGCACTTGGCAAAGGGAGCAACGTGTCTGTCAACAGATGTCGCTGTTTTAATGGCATAGAAAATGTCTTTTTATTGGTGTTAGCATTACTGTTGGAAATAAACATACATTTTATATTTAAAAAATATAATATATAAAAACTAATATAAAACTTTTTAAAATATAAACTGTATGTTTATTTGCAACAGTAATGCTAACAACAATAAAAAGACATTTATGCCATTAAAACGGCGACATCTGGACACCATGCTGCATTGTCATGGAAACATGCCAGCTGAAGGTAATAAGGAAATTCTGTTGCTCCCTTTGCCAAGTGCATTTAGTGGTAAATATGATATAAGGAGGCTATTGGCGCCGACTCAAAGTGACCATTTTTGTATCTCATACAACATGTACAGTGACTAAAATAATTATTTTACCACAGTAAAGTGAATTTTACTTGAGTTCCTTGAATGTTGTGCTTGTATTTTCATTGGCTGTCTTTAAACCTATTTGTCAAAATTCCATTCCTAAAAAATCATAGTGATCGACCAACTTCAGATAACCATAACTTTTGTTAAAGACAAGCTATGAAAGGTGATATCAAAACCTGTAATAGATAAAGTTTCACCATGTGATATCGCATCACATATGCTGTCAATAATTATTTTAATATTATTATTTTAATATTTAAATATTTAATCTGATTAATCACACATTTATCATGAAATGTACATATACCATTATCTTGTTTAACACTTTCATTTTGTCATTATTTTCTATATCAAAAAAAAAAAAAAAAATGTTTTACCCTGGAGGCAGTGTATATACAAATGTTTGTGCCCTTGTGACGTAACATGCCACCGCAGATTGAAACAAGCTGTTTTTGGAGCTTGATTAAATAAATGGTTTGTTTATTATATGGAGGATGTTTTAAGCTGTGAAACTTGCAGGATGTTTTAATGGTACAAAGACCTCTTATATGCCAAAAGATCAAGGCTAATTTAATTTCTCATGCCGTGACCCCTGAAATCCTGGAATCTCCCCATACAAATGTATCAGAGCCAACCTGTGTCAGAGAATAGAAACAGATAGACATGAGCTCACAGTTGTGGTTTGGTTTGTTCTGTTTCAGCTTGGTGACATTAACCAGTGTGAGAGCAGCAGTTGATCACTAGTTTTTGCGCTTCTTTACTTCCAAAGAGTTATAATATAGCTAATACCATATTACAATAAAGACCCATCAAAGTATTGTTTAATTTTCCTTGTATAATAAACACAAGAATATTACCTCTTATAATTACAGAATGATGCTGTTCAGTTTGACACTGAATCATGACAACATTTCTGTCAAAAACATTTTTTTTTTTTTTTTTTTCTGAAAAAAAAAAAAAAGACAAGATTATCCACTTTTTTTCTCTGTAACACATGAGGTGCATTGGTATGTCTTTAATGTGTCGTCATGTTAGACCTGACTGTAGGTATCAGGAAGTCTTGAGACTTTAACACATTCTGTGTCTTTAACCGTGTGTCATTATTTGGTCAGTATGGAGCTCAGTCAACTTCTTGTGCTCGGTGAGTATTGTTACATCATATACACAATACACAGTATCAACTGAGTGTTCACATTATAATGTTTTTTTTTTTTTTTTTTTTTTTAGTGCTAATTTCAAACATCTACTCTGGACACAATGAAGGTGAATACATTTCATAACATATTCGCATAAGAGTGATTCAACACTCTTAAAAACTTCCTTTAAATAAGAGTTTAACCATTATTATATATATATTTTTTAAAAAGTTATAAATACAGCTTTTTAACAACTTATTTGTTTGCTATGACTAGAGTTACAGTGAACAATTAGCAGTGACAGTACAGAACAAAAATAAAAAAATAAAAAATCTTACATTACATTAATTGCACTGAGAAATTAGTGAAAATTATTCATAAAACACTAAATAACTGTTAAATAACAGTGATAGAGAACACTTCAGCTTAACCCGATTTAGCATGTGTGCTTTTGTAATCACATGGCTGTTTCTACAATAAAATCTGCTTATTTTTTATTTTTTAACTTTTTTATTATTAAACCATCACATTATTTTCATTGTTGTTTTTTTTTTACAGAAATACCAAAACTAAAAGTGACCATTAAACCTGCTCAACATGTATTCAGACGAGACACAGTCACTCTCAGATGTGACATAAATGGTGAAGGAGTCACTAGCTGGAGCTACAGATGGTATAAAGAAGGTTCAACCAGGTTTTTCAGTGATCAACAGAATCACACATTCAGTTCTGTTAGTGAGTCTGACGCAGGTAAATACTCCTGTAAAGGATCAGAGACAGAAGGATCACGCTGGTCACAAATGAGTGATGCTGTTAAACTGACAGTGTCAGGTGAGTTTAATAGTTTCTTTACACAAGCATATATATGGCCTAAATATTTTAACCTTTTCACACTTGAGTTGAAAATATTCCAGCTGACCCTCCAAGCGTTTTAGGCGACCATTATTTTAGAAGGGTGATGTGTTGTGCTTGTCATGTGGCACACAGCAGCCACTGTAGCTGTGAATGAGTGATGTATTGTTTAATTTCAAATATTCACAAACATGTTAATTATATTGTGAAATATCTGATATCCAGATTCTCAAATATGGGCGTCTAAATGCATTTGGTGGTTTAAACACCTTTATAATGACCACATAGTTGATTCATAATGGGTGATGAGCGCCGCCATGTTAGTTCATGATGAAACTGAGCTGTGGGATTAACAACATGTAAATTTATCTTCTCCTCCCAAGAGACATTAGTAAGAAGTGAGTTTCTGCTGAACCGGGAGAAGAATAGAGTAAACTTTATTGTTACCTATACTATGTGCATATGATGTCAATAAAACAGGTAATCAAAAATTATATTTTAAAGGATCATTAAGGATCATTATTGCCACTTCCCAATAAGTAATAACGAAACAAATATTCTGTATGAAATCAATGAGAGGTGCAGTCTTATCCATGTGTGCTCATCTGTAATGTGGTCACATCCACGGACAGCACAGCCTATGCAATACAGTAATAACCCATGTGACCCACGCAAACCTGTAAATGCCCACATCACCTTGATTAACAAAGCAGCAAGCTCATCTTGGCTACTTTTCATTTTCGGAAGAAGATGTGCTGTGAGGAACAGTGGCGATGTTTAAGTGGGTGGGCCTGCAGAAAATCGGGTGGGCAAGGTGTAGCAAATGAAAACTGCATATCAAATTGCCAAAAGAAAATACAGCACAAATATTCAATGCACAACAACTCTAAAGCATTGATTAACATTAATTTTAATTTCAACATTTACATTTTTAAAATTAAGGTATCTGTTAACATTTGTACCTGAGCTAACAAAAAGTTGTATTTTTATTAACTAACTTTAACAAAGATGAATTAATATTATAACCTATGTATTTCTCATTGTTAATGTTAGTTGATGCATAGCGTTAATTAAAGTTTATTGTAAAGTATTATTTTGACAAGCGTATGGTATACACCTATTGGAAGAGGGAAAATCAATAAATTGTTTGTAATTGACCATGAAATATATTTTAAAGTGAATATATGAAGTTATAGTGAAACTATACGTTTATTATTATCATCGTTCAATAAATAGCATTCATTTGGAAAATTACCAACTTCTCAGTAGCTTCGCCACTGCTGAGGAATTATCCTTGTACTTACCTCAGAAGACAAATGCGATGCGACATGCAGCTTGATGCAGCAGAAGATATAATTTCTGATGAATAAGTATTTTTTTCTTACTTGCATTAGTTTATATACGGCAAAAGATAGGAAGGCAAATGGTGTGCCGTGGAAAACCAATGAAAGCAAGTTTGGCACCCGGTTGAAGAGGCTTGTTGAACGCTTTGGAACCCAGACAAAAAAAGGGCAAAACCAGAAAGTATGAGAAGTTGTATCCTCCACCACCTTACACCAAGCTGCATAAAATTTGGTGAAACAGAGGGAAAACTTTTATGTAGCTTGATTTTAGTGCAATGCAAGTGGTGAACAACCTTGAACTGGATCAGCTGGTGCCTGCTGTTAACTGAGCAGGCCTGTATTGAAGCCAAACATTCATCCCACATAATTTCAGAGAGCTCAACTCCCAGGTCTTTCTCCAAGGCTGCTTTAAATTTCACAGTAGGTGCTGTAACACAGCTTTCAAATAAACAAACAAATTTAGAACTAAGATGATTAGAATCAGGAGGATTCAAAAGAACATCAAAAAACACACGCTTCTCACATATTGAGTTCACATATTATCTAATTGTAATGCCACGCCAGCAGAGGGAGCCCTTGCTCATGGACTGCCTGTTACCGCTCTATGGTTACTTCCTGTTTGGTAGCCATTTAAGGAGGCCTAAACCAAACAGGCCCTGCGAAGTATTGTTTTGCTGTGCGGACACTACTAAGCGTTTTCTCCTGTTTCATTGCCACGGTTTTGTTTCTTGTCATTGTTCTGCCTTGTTTTTTGCCATAGTTTTGCCTTGTTCCATTGCCTTGTTTATTTGTCACTTTTTGGACTGCTTACTGGTATTTTGACTTTCTGCCTGTTTTTCTGGTTTACGCTATTGCCTTGCCCTGGATATTACTGTTTGCTGGTATTTGACCCTGCCTGTCTTGACTACGATCTGTTTAATAAAGCTCGCACTTGGATCTAAACACGCTTCCCTGGAGTCCCGTTACAGAATACTTTGCCGCCTCAAAGATCCAGCAACTTTTGGACACAGATCACCACGAACCCAGCATCACGCCTCCTCTGCCTGCGTCAGGGCAACCGGGCTCTAGAGGATTATGTAGCCGACTTTTGCGAGGTATGCCATTTAGTGGACTTTAATGATGTGGCCCTGAAAGGAATATTTTGTAACGGACTTAAGGACAGTTTATATCACCAAATGCCAGACAACAAATGCTCAGCTACACTTCAACAATACATTGACTGTGCACTACTGCTAGCTGGCTCACCTTTTACTGTTGGGATTGCGGATGAGGGACCCCGCAATCCTGCAGTAACCCCCATACCACAACCCGTTCAAGTCATGTCCACCAAGCCACAGCCTTCTCATGCCAAGCCTGCCAAGCCAAAGCTTGTTCACGTCATGTCTTCCAAGCCAAAGCCTGTTCACGCCATGCCTGCCGCTCCAGGGCCTGCTCACGCCATGCCTGCCCGTCCACCAGTCTGTACCTTTCATGGCCGTTCTCCCACAGCCAGTCCACAAGATGGCCGCCATCCCAGAGCCAGTTCACAAGATGGCCGCCATCCCAGAGCCTGTCCACAAGATGGCCGCCATTCCCAAGCCTGTCCACAAGATGGCCGCCATCCCCAAGCCTGTTCACAAGATGGCTGCCACGCCTGAGTCTCATCAGTCCAAATCTTATCACGCCATGTCTGCTGCACCCAAAGCAAAATCAAGTGATGGCTGATCCTTTGGTGTCAAGTCAAGTCAGGGCTGCACGTTCAGTGCCAAATCAAGTGACAGCTGTGTTTCCTGAGCCACGTCAAGTTACAGCTGTTACTTCGGAATCAAGTCAAGTTACAGCTGTAGTTCTTGAATCAAGCCAAGTCACAGCTGTTCTCCATGAGTCAAGTCAAGATACAGCTGTTGTTTTCCATGAGCCAAGCCAAATTACAGCTGTTCTCCATTAGTCAAGCCAAGATACAGCTGTAGTTCCTGAGTCAATCCACGATACAGCTGTAGTTCCTGAGTCAAGCCAAGTTACAGCTGTTGTTCCTAAGTCAAGTCAAGTTATAGCTGGGTTGTCTACGTTAAGCCAAACCACAGCTAATTTCCATGAGCCAAGCCACAGTTGATCTTCATGAGCCAGGTCAAGTTACAGCAGATTTTCATGAGCCAAGTCAAGTTGCCGCTGTTATTCCTGCACCAAGTCAAGCCACAGCTGGACTGCATGAGCCAGGTCAAGTCACCGTTGTTCTTCACGAGTCAAGTCATGGCAGACCTCCCTGAGTCAAGTCAAGTCACGGCAGACCTCCCTGTGTCAAGTCAAGTCAAGTCATGGCAGACCTCCCTGAGTCAAGTCAAGTCACAGCAGACCTTCTTGAGTCAAGTCAAGACTCAGCTGCGCTTCTAACGGAGCCTCTTCACGACATGGCTGGTAGTATAGAGCCTCATCAAGCCACGGCCGTCCTGCCAGAACCTCACCAGGTCCCATCTGACCTTCCAAAGCCACGTCACATCTCCGCTGACCTCCAAGAGCCTTGTCATGTCTCGGCTGATCTCCTAGAGCCTCGTCACGTATCAGCTGACATCCCAGAGCCTCGTCAGGTCTTAGTCGCCTTTTCAAAGCCTCACAGAGTCTCGTCTCAGCTCCCAAGCCACGCAAAGCCCACACTTCCAAGCTACGTGTCCACAGTGTCCACACCCTCAAGACCAGCAGGCATCCCACTATCTGTTGTGCTGCCTGTAATGGCTATCGCCATTTTAAGCGTGTGGGCTACACATTCTGCTCCAGAGGCCTCGTCTGTCCACGAGTCTGCTCCAGAGGCCTCGTCTGTCCACGAGTCTGCTCCAGAGGCCTCTTCTGTCTATGAGTCTTCTCCAGAGGCCTCGCCTGACCATGAATCTGCCGGCTCTCCCTGCTCCACCATGGCTCCAGGCTCCTCCGAATCAAACATGGTGGACTTCTGCTCCAGTGGTACACTGTCTGCCATTGCTCCACGGCCCAGGTCCTCCAAGGTTCCACTGTCTGCTACTGCTCCACGGCCCAGGCCCTCCAGTGTTCCACTGTCTGTCACTGCTCCACGGCCCTGGTCCTCCAAGGTTCCATTGTCTGCCACAGCTCCACGGTCCAGGTCCTCCAAGGTTCCACTGTCTGCCACTGCTCCACGATCCAGGCCCACCTCTTCTGCACGGACCTGGCCCTCCGTCCTACCCCCTGTTTTGCCTCTGTTCCCCCACCCTCCTGGACTGTTGTTGTTTTGAGCACCAGGAGTCGCTCCTAGAGGGGGGGATTCTGTAATGCCACACTAGCAGAGGGAGCCCTTGCTCATGGACTGCCTGTTACCGCTCCCTCTGCTGCTTCTATGGTTGCTTCCTGTTTGGTGGCCATTTAAGGAGGCCTAAACCAAACAGGCCCCACGAAGTATTGTTTTGCTGTGCGGACTCTACTAAGCGTTTTCTCCTGTTTCATTGCCTTGTTTTTGCCACGGTTTTGTTTCTTGTCATTGTTCTGCCTTGTTTTTTGCCATAGTTTTGCCTTGTTCCATGCCATGGTTTTTGCCTTGTTCCATTGCCTTGTTTATTTGTCACTTTTTGGACTGCTCACTGGTATTTTGACGTTCTGCCTGTTTTTCTGGTTTACGCTATTGCCTTGCCCTGGATATTACTGTTTGCTGGCATTTGACCCTGCCTGTCTTGACTACGATCTGTTTAATAAAGCTCGCACTTAGATCTAAACACGCTTCCCTGGAGTCCCGTTACACTAATCTTTTAAATAATGAAAAAAGAGTGCATAAGAGAAAACAAATTTCTCTCTTAACTGACTAAAAGACGCAAAACCTTCCCTCAACATAAAAGTCCTAAACCCTTTCTTCCTTCTGAGAAAGTAAGTTCTATCTTACTTTCGCATAGGAGTCATTTTTTAATTGTCTCACTATGCAGTCTACAGACAAATCTGCCTCTTATTGTGTCGTTCAGTGCTGTGCCAATATTCCAACAGTCACTTCAATATAGCAAAAAATTGTGCAGTCGATTCTCTCTCTAACTGATTCCGTTTATGAAAGTAAAATCTTTCAGCAGTGATGAGGGGTTTTGGTGCATAATGGTTGTAATGTGGAGAGGGAGATGAGAGGCGACCAGATCCATTTGCAAAGCTTTATTAGAAGGGCAAGACAAAGACATGGTCAAACAGGCAGGGTGTAACGGAGACTCCAGGGAAGCGTGATAGATCCAAGTGTGAGCTTTATTACACAGATCATAGTCAAGACAGGCAGGGTCGATCTCCAAACAAACAGTAATATCCAAGGCAAAGACAATAGTGAAATCCAGAAAACAGAAGATCAAAATACCAAGAGAGCAGTCCAAAAGTAACAAATAAAACAAGGCAATGAAACAAGGCAAAAACTATGGCAAGGACCAAGGCAAAACTATGACAAGAAACAAAACCGTGGCAAAAACAAAACAAGGCAATGAAACAGGAAAAACGCTTAGTAGAGTCCACACAGGCAAAACAATACTTCGCGGAGTCTGTTTGGTGTAGGCCTCCTTAAATGGCCACCAAACAGGAAGTAACCATGGAAGCAGCAGAGGGAGCGGTAACAGGCAGTCCATGAGCAAGGGCTCCCTCTGCTGGCGTGGCGTTACACAGGGTCAGACAATAGCAAACAGGTATGTAGGAGCGAGGAACAAGAGTAGTCCGTGAAGCAGGCATGGGTCGATGAACGGCGAAGGGCGAGGCAAGGGGGAAATTCCAAATAAATGAGTGAGGAGTCCAAGAGGCAGGCGGCGAGACAGATGAAACGAGAAGGCCAGGCGAGAAAGTTCAACACTGGGAACTAGGGAACTCAAGTGAAACAACCATCCAATAAACCACAATACTCGGTGAGTTCGGGGCTTATATTGAGCGCCTGATTGGATACGGGTGTCCGCACAATCAGCACGGTGGGTGATAGGAAAAGTAGTCCGGGGTGTGGTGCAATAGTCAGTGTAATGTGAACATGTGAGAGCGACATCTGGTGGTGAGCGGACCGAAGGTCACCGGCCAGATTCATGACAATGGTCTTGGAGAAATGCTATAATGTTGTTAAAAAAGCAATCACCAAGCTTATTGGGCTGGACCAGGCTGCGCAATAGATTTTACATCTTGCTACCCAAATACAACTGAGGAACGTTGGTACTAAAACCTCATCTCTTATTCTGTTAGCTTTAAAGAAATAATCAAACCGCTCAGTATACGAGCTCCACTGCTAGACAGTTTCATCATATGGTCCGATTTGTCCCACTAGACCCACCATTTTGGTCCGTTTATCAGTGTATTTTTCCACTCACTCTTCTGTAGCCGACTCTTTCCTCCCTCACCGAATTGTATCATCTTCGGTGAAGTGCAGTCATCATCTCTTTTCTCTGTTTTTCTCTGCTATTCTCCCAACGCGATTGGCTTCGCATGCATTTTGCCTGTTAGCTTCCGACAAACACGTGCAGCTGCTGTCAACTGAATAACACTACATCTAGGACTATCACGGAAGATAAAAGAGCGTTTATCCTCGCCGCCAGTGACATGACACTGACACGAGCCTTTATATAATGCAACTTTACTATCTGTTTACTGGTATACAGGTGTCGTAGGGACAAAATGTTAAATGCTTGAAATGCAATACACAACAGCCTTGTCCCTCCATTCCTTTGACTCCATTTGTCTCGTCCTTCCTTCCAGCTTCACCTTTGTTCTTAGTCACTCAGGCTCCGCCATGGTCTTCCAGGTACCCGTCTCTGCCATACTAGCAGGAGTCATCAGCTCTGCTTTGGCCCTCCGAACCTCTGTTGTCACCCTGGCTCTCCGTTTCTGTTATGTTTATGTTCCGATTTGGTTTAGTTTTCTCTGTGTTCTCTGTTCTCCTGCATTAGTTTGTCTCCCTGGCTATTAATTAGTACACAGCTGTTTCTGTTTCTCTAGATTACATTCCCATTGTATTTATTGTTTGCATTGTTGTTGGTTTTCCCCCTGCGTTCTCTCCTTGGATTCATTAAGAGTACATTAGGATTCTACTCCTTTGTCGTGCACTTTATATTACTCTAGCAGCACATAACAAGAATCGAGGAAGGTCTATACTAATACTTAAAACAGGGCCCGTATTCACAAAACATTTTATCTTACCACTAACAGTTCTCCTAAATAGCAGTAAAAGTTTTTAGCTAAGAGTTTTCCCTTTCCCCTTTTACCAACACGTTCTCACTCCTAACTCGTCACATATTGACGCTTGGTCAATACCCTTTGGCGTCACTTCTTGACGTTTAGAGTACCCCTTCAGCGTCATTTTTCGACAAGCAGGGTCCTCCAGTGCTTTAAATAAGAAAGCCTTGGCGTCAATGTGCTGACGCGAAAGGCACTGGGAATTTTATCGCCATGATTAAATTATATATTTGGTAATAATATTGCTATTATTGCATATATGTTGGGGTGTGATTTTCTTCAATGCAAATAGTCACAACAGTTTATTAATATTCCCCCTATTTATATTACCCCTATAGTACCCCTTTTAATATTATGTTAAAAGGGGTACCATGGGCGTCAAAAAGTGACGCTAAAGGGGTCCTGACCAAACATCAATATGTGACGAGTTGAAAGTGAGAACGTGTTGACTTTTACTAAGGAATAGAGAGAAATCTTAAGTTAAGCGTAAAGGCAGGGTTGACCTTGTTACTATGGATGATGTCAACATGCTCACTAACCATCCACACAGTGATTGGCTGATAGGGGAGGGGTCTCTGTCAGACATTTATTAATATAAATGTTATTGTAAATGTTGCCATATTCAAATAAAGTTTTAAAATGCAGGCTAAGTGTCGCTAATTAAACAAGTATATGTTCAAATGATTGACAGCCTTTTACATGTCTGCTTCTTATAATAAACAATTCGCTGATATGCATATAAACACTTTTTTATAGAGGGCTTTTTATGCTTTTAATGAGACAGGATAGCAGAGAACTGACACGAAATCGTTGGGTGCAGTTGAGCTGTACATTGGCACACTATAACCGCTAGGTTATCGGCACTGACGTAAATAGCTTTTTTTAACCGTAACAGAAATCATGAGTGATAGTGAGATACGCAAACGTAGAAAACCAAACTGGACGTAAGAACAGCTGTCACTTACTGCCCAATGTATTAATAAAACAAGGGTATAATCAAAGGAAAATTTGGAGCTGAGATAACCTCCAAGACTAAAAAAAGTTGTGTGGGAATATGTGTGCAAATAAATGTGCAAATAAATGCAGAATGTTTGTAAAAAGTTTAAAGGAACACTCCACTTTTTTTTTAAAATATGTTCATTTTTCAACTCCCCTTGAGTTATACAGATGTGTTTTACCGTTTTTTAATCCATTCAGCCGATCGCCGGGTTTGGCGGTAGCGCTTTAGCATAGCTTAGCATAAATCATTGAATCCGATTAGACCATTAGCATCTCACTATAAAATGACTAAAGAGTTTCGATATTTTTCCCATTTAAAACTTGACTCTTCTGCAGTTGCATCGTGTACTAAGACTGGCGGAAAATGAAAAGTTGCAATTTTATAGGCCGATATGGCTAGGAACTATACTCTCATTCCGGCCTAATAATCAAGGGATTTTGCTGCCATACCATGGGTGCAGCAGGCGCAATGATATAACACAGCGCCTGAAAGTGACTGGCACTAAGTTTGTGTAGATGCAGAGTTGCAGCCGGTAGGGCTGTGACGGTCGCAATGACAACCGCACCACCACAGTTGTCGATTGCCACCGCGGTGGTCACTTGCCACCGGCAATACTGCACGTGACGTCACACAATCTATAACAAGCATAAAATACAGTTTCTTTAACAATTTCTCTGCCGTGGCCGTTTTTAAGTGTCCCCGCCGGCAGCAGCAGTGAGTGCAAGTGCAAGTGCCTTCGCAGCTACTGGAAGAGATCCGCGTTTAAACGCACACAATAGGCTAAAGCTTGCAAAGCTCCGGGAAAACTAATTACCATGAATGTGTCGGGAGGAAATATTAATATTATTAATAAATTATTATTAATAAACTAGTGTTTTCTGAGCCAGTGTCGCAAAGATGACGATCCTGAGACGCCATTTGCTCATTGGACGCGCCTTTAGAGAGAAATGCATCTCTACGGATTTTATAATGAAAGAGTTTTTGTTTTCGATTTTAATTTTTTAGTTTTAAAATAGTAAAGTAATGATTTAAAGCTTTCTATTCATATATTTATACTGACTGTAAGGCAAGTATTCGCTGAGTTTCGTTTCATTTTTGTGCAGCTCCTGTTCAACACCGAGACATCAGAAAACGCATCTTGTGTATTTTCTTTATTTTTACAAATGCACAACATTTTGTTGATAATGTGAGTGCACGCAAATAAAATTAGACCCTTTACAGTTCCAGATGATATATTACGCTTACCTTTATGAGCAAATATTATGGCGTATTTAAATTTCTTTGCAAGTGATTGCGCTGGCGCCTCCATGTCCTGCAAAGCGCATTTAGCTTCCACTCTCCAACAAACCATTGTATGCGCAAAATAGCGTGCATTTCTCTAAGTTAAACGTTTAAAATAACATTGTGATATGCTTGAAGATTTTATTTTAGGCAAGTCGTGATGATTTGAGAAGGCAAAATTGATCAAACATAGGCTGTGATCAACTCACTGCCTGCCTCTGGCCGCTTGGTCGTTAAAGCAAAAACCTTAATTTAACAAACAAAAAATGTTCCAAACATATTTCTAAATTAACTTTATAAAAAAACGAAAAGAAATATAACTACGTTCCTGTTAAAAACAAAACTGAGCTATTTTAATGAATGCAACAGTGTAATGGGAAAGAGAGAGAAAAGACTTGTGCCGGTAATTCTGATGAGCCGTCGGACAAGGGTTGGGCGAGGTTGTTACGAACTTATGCAACAAATGTTTGTTTAATATTTACCGTTCTTTTTTTGGCTACTTTATTATTTTACTGTATAATTTCTTTGATATTTACTTTAGTGTTTTGTAGGCTGAAATAAACATGGACGTTTGTTAATAATTTTTGAGCCTCATTTTTTATGTTTCAAAAAATAAATAAATAAATTGTATATATATATATCTCAACACCGCGCCACCGACGGTAGTTGGTCCATTACCACCGCGGTGGAAAAAAGCTGCCACCGTCACAGCCCTAGCAGCCGGCAGAGTTGACGGCTACGTAATATCATTGCGCCTGCTGGTACGGCAGCAAAATTCCTTGATTATTACGCCAGAATGAGAGTATAGTTCCTAGCCATATCAACCTACAAAATCGCAACTTTTCATTTTCCATCAGTCTTAGTACACGATGCAACTACAGAAGAGTCAAGTTTTAAATTGGAAAAAATATCGAAACTCATTAGTCATTTTATAGTGAGATGCTAATGGTCTAATCAGATTCAATGATTTATGCTAAGCTATACTAAAAGTGCTACCGCCAGACCCGGCGACCGGCTGAATGGATTAAAAAACGGCAAAACAGATCTGTATAACTCTAGGGGAGTTGGAAAATGAGCCTATTTAAAAAAAAAGTGGAGTGTTCCTTTAAGTTCCGAGGCAGATTGCCAGCAACTGCAATATTAGGATAGTTGGGATTTGATTTTAGTGATTTAAGCATGTTCCTCTGCACTGCAAGCCTGTGCTGACTCCGCGCGCACATCACCAAATTCTGGGCCCCTATTCTCAAAACATCTTAAGGCTAAAAGTAGCCTATCTCATAATTTACCGATTTAGGAGAAAATCGTAAAAATAATGGGCGTGTCAATCCTAAATTTAGGACTCCTAATTTTTGTTCTAAGAGTATTTCATAAAGCGATTTAGCACTAAAACTAGCTCCAAAATCGGTGAAATGTTAGGAGTAGTGGAGAGGACTCCTAAGTCACTAAGATCAAGTCCTAAAACTAACCTAAAATGGCTGTTGCCGGCTATCTGCCTCGGAACAGAAACATTTTAGAAACATTTGACCAAGAAGGTATCGTCTTAATTGCAAAGGTATTATGACTATTGTAGAACTTGTCAGGGATGCAGTCACTTCACCAACAAATAAAAACAACCCAATAATGCCACAGATCAAGGTTTTGACAACCCTACGGACTGCCACCTCCTTATGAATGCAATAAATATATTAATGAGGCTAAGGATTTTAATCTGCAATAGCCTGCATTTTAAAATATTTATCTGAATATGCCAACATTTTTATTTTAAAACCTTTATTTAAATATGGTAACATAATATTGCACTTTACAATATTTCTATGAATAAATGTCAGAGACCCCTCCCCTATCAACCAATCATTTTGTGCATAGATAGTAAGCATGTCGACATCATTCATAGCAACGAGGTCAACCCCGCCTTTACGCTTAGCTTAAGACTTCTCTCTATTCCTTAGTAAAAGTTTGTCTCAGCAGCTGTGTGAATAGGTTTTAAGAGAAAACTCTTAGCTAAAAACTTTTACTGCTATTTAGGAGAACTTTTAGTGGTAAGATAAAATGTTTTGTGGTTACAGGCTCTGATCATGTGTACATAATGTATTGACATTAAACTCGTTTTTAATATGATAGTTTTATTGTTACATGTACTATAAAAACATGTTATTAGCCCCAAGATAAATGATGTCAGTGAATAAATACATAGATATGCATCTGTTGTTTGTAATCTCAAATAGTCTAGTGGTAGAATTTTTGTCAACTGAGTTCGAGGTTTTGGGTTCTAATCCGCCGTCGCATGATTCCCCCCCCCCCTTATTAAAATCAAACATGTTCATCAGTGATCTATTATCAAGAGGAGTTACACGTTTGTGTGTATTTTGTTTTGGGGTTTTTTTTAACCGGAATGAATAGATAGTCTCCGCAACATATAGTCATAAGTGTGAACACTGAGCACGAGCCGCACTGAGAAAGTTCCGTCACTAATTAACATCACAACGAACATTAAGCATGATTTCAGGAAAAAAAAAATACAGATTCCAGCATCAGCACCTTATTTAACAGAAAGGAATGTTTCATCAGTATTAGCTACGTCCGTGCCGCGAGATGTTCAAAAAGTGGTGGGGACAATATCGAGCTTTGCAAAAAGTGTCCCACCCATCCCACCCGTAAATTACGCCTATGAAAATAAGTAATGTGAAACACTAACACAAGCAATTATGAGAAATATTTTTATTACAGCAGTCTTCAACAGTAAAACCAACACAATACAAGTGATAAAATGTACAGTTTCACAAACTTTCTTGCAAAAGTTTTCGTCCTTAGCAACGCTGGATGCGATTTCTCTCCAAGAGTTATTTGCCATCTGACTATTTCTATGATCACACAATGAAGGATCACAGAGATGTTTGTACAGGTGTACCTGTTCAGCCAAAACAGCTTTAAAACAGTAGCTGGGTTACATCAACAACCAAAGCCAAAAATGCATGCTGACTGTTCAGAAGGATAAATCAAGTGGGTAGGACCAGGTGATTTGACAGTGCCTTCACAAAGTGAACTCCAAGCTATAAATCAAGCAGAGTGTGATAGGCCCTTACAAAAGGCCATCTACATGATAGAAACTTATGTATAGGACCAATTGCCTTCAGGACTGTTCATACCGCCTGTGATTTACCTTTGACAGACATACATTTGAATCATCTGCGAGTGCCCGTTTTATCCATTTTGAACGCATGCCGCAGGGAATCACGGGGGTTCCAGCCACTTTCCAGCGGTTAATGGAAAGAGCAGTAGGGGACATGCATCTTCTTCAGGTTATCGTATATATTTGGACGACATAATTTTGTTTGGTCGAACTCTAGAGGAACACGAAGAGCGACTCATGAAGGTACTTAATCACTTGGAAGAGATTGGATTGAAAGTTTCTGTTGATAAGTGTCAGTTCTGCCAAACGCAAAGTTACGTATGTGGGGCATATGTTTTCTGGAGATGAAATATCCCCTGATCCTGCGAAGGTAGAATCAGTTACCCAATGGGAGATACCGAAAGCCCTAAAATCCTTGCCCTATTTTCTAGGGTTTTGTGGGTTTTACTGCCAGTTCATTAAGAATTATTCTGCCATTGTGAGGCCTCTGACAGAGCTGACAAAGGGTTATGCACCTAGTAAAGGAACGGGCACTTCGGAAGGGAAAAACTGCTTCAAGAAGACTGAACTGTTTGGAGATCGTTGGGACCAAGAATGCACCAATGCATTTAACAACATCATCTACTGTCTCACTCATGCTCCAGTCTTAGCTTTTGCCAATCCTGAGAAACTGTATCTCCTTCATGTGGATGCCAGTTCACAGGGATTATTCAAGATTGTTCTGATTCAAGAACATACTGAATGACTAAGGCCTGGAGGTTTTGCTAGTTGAAAGCTGAATGCTGCAGAACAGCTCTATCCAATTTACCAATTGGAATTCCCTGCCCTGAAGTGGGCAGTAGTGGACAAATTCCACGACTATCTATATGGGGCTAAGTTCATTGTAAGAACAGACAATAATTCCCTCACTTATGTCTTGAAGAGTGCTAGGTTAAAGGCACCTGGACATAGGTAGTTAGCTGCCTTGGCTACCTATGACTTCAGTATACAATATAAGCCAGGCAAGCATAAGATGGACGCTGATGTATTATCACAATACCTGACAAGTGCAGCTGTTGCTGATGAGTAGAAAGAAATGCCACAGTTGGCTGTGAAAGCTGAATGTCAATAGCAAGTTGTTCACAAGGGAATTAATCTTCCGCCAGGCTCATTGATCAACTAGGATTCTCCCCACAAATCATCCTACCACTATATGTTTGTCCAGTAGAGCTTATCACTGATCAGACAGATGGATTCGCAACGGCAGATCTAATAAATGCGCAAGAGCAAGATCCCGACATTGACTCGATGAAAAAGGAAGTAGAGTCAGGAAGAATACTTTCCATGCCCAAAAGTTCAGATCCAGCTGTGCCACTGATGTAGAGGCAGGCACCAACTATTGAGTAACTAAAGACAAAGAGGGTAAAGACAAAATCACAGTTGGTTATAATAAATAACCTAATAAATTCCACCTTTGAGTGATGAAATCTTTGCATGATGACTTTGGACATCTTGGAGTGGAAAAAACAATGAAACTCATAAAGAACCGGTTCTGGCCAAAAATGTGAAAAATTGTGGGTGGTGTGTTGCTACGAAGACACTGCCTCAAAGATTTCCCCCTTACATCAAATCAGTAGCAATGGCCCCTTAGATCTAGTGTGCATTGATTTTCTATCAGTGGAGTCTGATTCAAAGGGAATCGCAAATGTTCTGGTTGTAACTGATCATTTTACCAGACATGCCCAAGCGTTCCCTACAAAAGATCAGAAGGCCTTAACTGTTGCTAAAGGTTTATGGGAAAAGTTCTTTGTGCATTTATGGTCTACCAGCCAGGATACATTTAGACCAAGGAAGGGACATCTAATTAAAAAACTGTTGGCAATGCTGAGTATTTGAAAGTCCCGTACCTCACCTTACCACCCACAAGGGGATCCTCAGCCAGAGAGGTTTTTTTAGGACACTCCTGTCTATGCTAGGCACCCTTGATCCAGTATGCACCAGCACTCAGCCCAGTTGGCTTTTGAAACATCTCTGAAAAGCCATCAGAGAAATAAACAATACTACAACAGCAAAGTGAAACATCAAATCTTGGGAAAAGGAGATCGAGTTCTCATTAGGAATCTTGCTCTGACAGAAAAAAAAAAAAAAAAAAAAAAAAATGGAAAGAATAAATGGAAATCCTTACCATATATAGTGGTTGAGCAACTAGGGAACTTACCTGTGTACAAACTAAAACCAGAAACGGGAATGGGAACTGTAAAAACACTTCACAGGGATCATTTACTGCCCATTGGAGATCAAGTGAGATTGCCTGTCCCAGATCTTGACAAAGGAGTGGTAAAACCTCCAGTAACACGAACAAAAACTGCAATGAAAGATCAGAGAAGGAGAGAGAGAAACAGGCAAAGGAGCTTCAAGTTTGGATGTTTCCTCGGAGGAAGATGATGTGAATAGATACTATTATGACTATCCTGACAGGATTAGTAAATTGACTAAACCATTGTCTTTAGATATTTCTGAGCCTGTAGTAGAAGAGGAGCAACCTGTACAGAGTAGTACTGAAAATAATCACCCCCCTGAACAATTATGTGAAGAAAATCTAGGACTGGACATTAAGGATGATGCTTCCCATGTACTTTCTCAATCAGAAGAGAATCTGTTACCAGATAAAGGAGATGTTCAGTGTAGGCATTCTCGCAGAATGGAGATAAATACCATGGAAAGCCGTCCAAAACAAAAGGTGAAACTGGTAGTCAACTTGAATTAAGATGAGTTAAGAGAGCTGTCAGATCAGCCCTTGTCCATTGCTTATTGCCCTTGTCCATGCTTATACAGGTTGGAGGTCTGTCTGAAAGAGAAAACATTTGTAACACAGTTTGGTGTCATCCGTTGGCTATATGTGCTAATTGTGGCAAAGCAACCATCAATTCACCTAACGTAATTACTCTATGTAATTTAGTAATTTAATAGAGTCTCATGAGAACATGAGATTATAAGAAGGGGGAGGGTGTAACCTGGGTAAAAAAACAAACAAACAAAAAAAAAAAACAATGGAGCAAGGTGGAGAAACGCAATAATCCAGATTGGACTGATTTGCTTTGTTCGTTTGTTTACTAATAAATTGTTAGTAAGAGACTTAAAGCCTACTGCTTGTGATTGTTTTATAAAGGACCATACATATTTAGTTCATTATAAAGAGACGGATTGGAATTTGTCCGTTTTACTGTGACTGCTGTGACGAATGTGAGAGACTATACAGATGCATATCTTCAGAGACAATGCTGGAGTCTAACGTTGTATTTCTCAGATGGGAACTGTTTCAGAAGAATGATTATCGTTGCTTATGATGACGATCCAGATAGCACTCTCAATCACTGTGGGCGCAGAGTTCCTCTGGCAACGTGGGACACCCGGAGCAGTGAACTATGTCAAAAGTGAATTCAAGGAAGCTGGACAGTCTTTACCGAGCCCGGCAGACAGCTAATGGACTCTCAGGTATTTGTGAAGAGGCCAATTCTGAGTTTGCTGTGAGTTGTGAGTTTAGCCACAACGCACGCAAGCAACATTATAGGCCTGCTACGGGGGTGTGCACACTTAAGAGTGAGTAAGTGTTTGTGTGTGGGCCCACAATTATTCGGTTTAGTACTGTGTGTTCAAGTATACTAATTCTGTGATTTATTGATTTAATACCTACCACATAAATCTTCCCAGGTGTAAAAAACTTATTGAAGTGTGTATTTAAAGTGAGAGAGACTCACTTGGACTGGGTAATTCTCTGGTGTTAGCAAGGACAATATTGTGTGTAACCTAACTGAAGCTCTCCTACATTTTGAGCATTAGAAATATTAAGGTACTTATTTGTGTGAAGAAGTGTAATTTTTCATTTCTTATTCAATTTCAGTTTACAACCTTTGCTGTGTTCTAAATAAAAATTGTAATTGTTTCTGTGAAAAAATTTACTTCCTTAATTTGGTGTTTGTTTAGAGTTAGTGTTGTTGTTAAAAACCTGATTTGACTGTTTTGTTTCCATCACCCTAAACTAGGTACAGATGCTTAAACTGGGGTAAAAGGGGAGTTCTCTTAACTTTTAAAGTAAATTCTGTGCATATCCTGCCCATATGAGGTATTGACTCCAGTCTGCTTGGTTCTGATAGCAGTAGGATCTGAGGAAATGGGTGATCTCCTGATTAAGAAGTTCTGTTTGACCATTGGATTGAGGTGAGGCCTGAAGTAAGGCTAACGCTGATATTGAGTTGTTGGAAGAAGGTTGACCATACTCTAGATGTGAACTGGGGGCCTTGATCCGACACAATGTCCTCTGGGAGACCAAAGAAGTGGAGCACAAAGTTGCACAAGAGTTCAGTTGTTTTAAAAGCTGTGGGAAACTTGAGGAGTGGAATGAGACAACAGGCCTGGGAGAAGCGATCTATCTTGCGCAAGTTCTGTCATGATGTCCCACTGAACCGAGGCCACAATTACTGACTCCGGTAGAAGGGTCTCCTTGGCTTTAATGGGGCTTAAACATTCGTACTGGTGTGACAAGGCGTCTGCTTTAGTGTTCTTTAAACCAGGATGATAAGTAACAGTGAAATCAAATCTGGTAAAAAATAAAAAATTAATAAATAAATAAAAATAAAAAAGTGCCTACCTGGACTGTCTGCAGATTCTTAGAATAACAAAAGGATGTTTGGAGCCCTCTAACCAGTGGCGCTACTCCTACAAAGCTGATTTCATGGCCAGAAATTCTCAGTTTCCAACATCGGAGTTCTGCTGAACTGGGTTTGCGGGAATAATAGGCATAAGGAAAGAGCTTGGGTGGGGAGCCACGCTACTGTAAAAGAATGGCTCCAATACCAGTATTTGAGGCGTCCACCTCCACTATAAATGGGAGTTCCAGTCAAGGTGATGGAGGATGGGAGCAAATGTAAATTGTGATTTAAGTTCTACAAAAGCTTCCTGAGCTGTAGTTGACCATTTGAAATGTGATGAATTTCTCATTGTCATGGAGGTTAAAGAGGAAGCCACCAAACTGATGTTTATAATGAAGCACCAGTAGAAGTTCACAAATCCCAAAAATTATTACAATTCTTGGTTGCATCCAGTCCAGAATAAATCTGATCTTTTTCTCATCCATGGTGATTCCTTCCTGACTCATGACTTAACCTAGAAATTATGTGGTGGTTTGGCAAAACTCACTTTTCTCTGCTTTGGCATACAAGTTGTGGTCAATAAGACGTAGTGCTGTTCTCACATGTTGTAAGTGCTCCTCAGAGTAGATGATAATATCATCGATGTAAATAATCATCCAACGTATTACCAAGTATTCCTAGTTTTCATAGAAATGCAATTGAGGTTATAAGCATTGCAAAGTTCTAGTTTGGTTAAACACTTGGGTTTGCGAAGTTGTTCTAAGGAAGTTGGGACCAGGAAAATTTCAACCTTTAAGGAGCACTGCACCTGGTAACAGTTCTATGGCACAATCACTCGGTGTGATTGTGAGAGTGGGATGAAGAGCTGGTTCTTCCTTAACTGCAACAGTCTGAATGGAGATTGGGGCCCAGTCAGCGGTACAATTAATGTGACATGATGAATCCCATTGAATGATCCAACCCTCTTTCTACGAGATAAGGGGATTATGTTGACGGAAGTCCAAGAATTACTGGCTTATGAGGAGGCCTAACTCTGGATGCTCAAAAACTGTTGGAGAAGGATGTCAAATGATGGGAAACAGAGAAATCCATTACATTTAGTTGGGATACCATCAAACTTATCAGGAATGGATGGAGAGGCACTTTCACTCACATCTGGTTAAGAGGCGCTGTGTGTGGAGTGTAATTGAACCAGGACTGCTGGATTATGTGAAGGCAAAGTCTTCTGGGAACATATTTTTTACTATTTATTAAATTATTACATTATTTTCATTGTGAAAAATAAAAAATATTCATTCTCAGTGGATGTAAATGGAATAAGTTCACAATACTAACATCGTATGAATGCTAGTTTTTAAACTCAAACAGTTTGAAGCATTTGGAGCGGAGTTCATTTCTATGGTGGAATTACGGTAAAATACTGTAAAAAGTAAGAGTAAATTGCTGCCAGTAAATTTCTGTTATTTAACGGCACAATTTTTTAGAGTGTGTTACTTATTCTGATGCAGGTAAATACTCCTGTAATGGATCAGAGACAGGAGGATCATGCTGGTCACACATCACTGACACAGTTACACTGACAGTATTAGGTGAGTTTGAGTGGTTTGCTGCTTGTTTCTCATTCACTTTCAATTTCTAAAGTGGGGGTTGGGATCATGCCATTGTTATACTAAGGCTCACAAAGTTATTAGCCCGATCTTTACAGTAATTGGCAAATTAAACCCTAATAAAGTAGCCATGATGTATTTCTGTAATGATTATTCTGTATGTAAATTAACTTTGCACGCCTCATTGACCTTTGTTTAGCCACTGCATCACTTACTGGTGATAAATTATGCCTTTTCTTTGTCATTTTGAATGTTATTGTAAATTAGTGTACCTGTGTAAATTTTTTGTAAACATGTCTTTGACTGCTGCAATAAATGTAGGTAGAGTGGCACAGTAGGTCAGTATCTGTGCTATTAATCCAAAGTTTCTAGGTTTAAACCCCAACAAAGCTGGTTTTAAAGTGGCATTTGTTTGTTTGTGTTTATTACATTATTTTCATTGTGAATTGTTGTCATTGTACAGGAATACCAAAACCTGAAGTGACCATTAAACCTGCTCAACATGTATTCAGAGGAGACACAGTCACTCTCAGATGTGACATAAATGGTGAAGGAGTCACTAGCTGGAGCTACAGATGGTTTAAAGAAGGTTTAACCAGTGTTTTCAGTGATCAACAGAATCACACATTCAGTTCTGTTACTGAGTCTGACGCAGGTAAATACTACTGTAATGGATCAGAGACAGAAGGATCACGCTGGTCACAAATGAGTGATGCAGTTACACTGACAGTATCAGGTGAGCTTCATCATCACGTCATACACACACAAACATGTTTAACAAATCCGTCTATCATTTGTTTTTTTTTTTTGTTTGTTTTTTTATATTGAAAGTAGAAAAAACAAAAACTTGATTTTGAATATTCAGTTTCTACACATGGGCGGGAACCTTCTGCTAATTGGTCAGCTAAAGATTAAACTGTGTTTTCATCAGTTCTTCTGCAGTTTTATGCAGCAGAATAATACTCCTCTATTGCATTTGTACAGATTTTTAATGCGTTTATTGCAACTGCATTTCATCTTTTTCTCATCAAACAACCAGACTAACAAATAGCTCTACACAAACCGTACCAGGGAAGAGCCTAGACAGAGCTTTTTGCTGTGTAGACATGGTACATGCTGTGATTTATTCCAAAGAGACTTATAAAGCTTTTAATGTGAAATAATCAAAATGTAGACTTTTAAAAGTTGACGCGTCAAGTATTCGCTGTGTATTGGTTCCTGTTTGTGGCGTGCGCCAGAATAATGTTCAAGGAAAACGAGACATGCTAAAGCAGCACATTCTGTTGTTTTATTTTTTAAAGGCATGATTTTATATATATATATATATATATATATATATATAATATATATATATATATATATATATATATATATATATATATATATATATATATGTATATATATATAGGCTGCGTCTGAAAGCTCTAAAATTACTTGCATCAGTGCTTTTATTTTTTTTAAGCAAAAAGTATCTGCCATTCTCAGTCGTCTTCTCCGACGCAGACTTTCGGTGGGTAATGACATTAAGGTCTTTATGTATTATTAAAGCATTTTTATATAACTGTATAAGGTCATTTTTCTACAAAATCTACAACTTAACCGTTAGGTAACCTAGCAACGGCGTCACGTTCCGCTGCCTCTGAAGTCTGTCCGAAACTGTTTCTAGAGTTGCCTTCGCAGCCTTCGAAGTCACTGCCTGATAAGGCAGCGAGGCAGCAAGTCAGCTGACTAGTCTTTCGGCCATAGTCTTTTGAATGTACACAAATAAAAATATTAATTATAAAACAGATAGTTCAGGTCTTTGAAGATATTGTAAATTACACTAAAAACATACACCTTAGTTTACGTTTATGTGTTGCTCTGCAACCACTTTGTTGTAACCACAACCATTTCTGAGGAACTACATTGTTTGGTGGAAGAATATTGGCTGCGTCTGAAAGCTCTAAAATTCTGCTTTCGGAGGCAGCATTCCAAGACAGGAAGGCATCAAGGCACGTTTGAATCCAAATTCTGCTTCACTTCCTGTCTCCGGAGGTACCTTCTTCTGATGGAATTTTGAAGGTAGCATAGATGTATCCTTCACTGCCTTCGATTTCCCACAATCCTGTGCGTCATATAGGCTATATAAATAAAGATATTCTGGTCAAATTAGACTTGTTACTTTATATAACAGATGAGATCTTGACCATGATATACTTTATGAATAGTAATAGTGTAAAAACATAATAAATAATATTGTTTGTAATAATAGTATTTTATAAAAATGTTAAAAGGGTTCAAATGAGTAGTAAATAAGAATAATATTTACAATATACTACCAATAATAATGAAACAGCTACTAATAACAGTGACCTGTTTTGCAATAATACTTGTAACAGTGCTTTTATTTTTTTAAGCAAAATATGCCATTCTCTGCCGTCTTTTCTGATGCACAGACCTTCAATGACAATGACATTGAGGTCTTTATGTATTATTAAATCATTTATACATAACTGTTTCAGATCGTTTTTCTACAAAATGTACAACTTACCCATTAGGTAACCTAGCAACGACTTCACGTTCTGCTGCCTCTGAAGTCTGTCTGAAACTGTTTCTAGAGTTGCCTTCGCAGCCTCTGAAGTCACTGATAGGGCAGCGAGGCAGCAAAACAGCTGACTTCGGACACAGACATTGTTTTTATTAATATCATTACACTATATTTGCTCTGTTTTATTTTGGGAAACCTTACTATGTACAGAATAAACGTTTTATACTTAATACTCTGTCATGGTCGTATAGTAAAATAATGCAATAAGCCCCGTGAAGCTGTGATTTACAGTGACTTTACAACAGCTAACAACGCCCTTTAGCTGTTATAAATTCACTGTATACCACGGCTTCTTGGGGCTTATTTCTTTTTTTTTTACTATACGACCATGACAGAGTATTGAGTTTTCCCCATGCTGAGAAAAAAAAAAATAAAAAATCAACATCAATACTCAATGTTCATTAAATTATCTGTACACTTCAATACTGGTCTGCACTTGACTGAAGTCATGTTTGTCTATTTAGTTTACTGAGATAATTTAACCCATCACAACTGGGGTATAATCACCTTGATGTCGCTCTAAAGGAGTATTACCTTCCTTTTTCGAAACACACACACAAAATGTCCTGCTCACACTTGCCCATAAAATAATTCTTTGCATCTCATGTATTTCAAGCTTACTAAAGGTATACTGTAAGGTTTGGTGAGAAACAAACCAAAATGGCAAATACACTTGAAAATGTTGCGTTGCTGTCACAAGCGCATATAATTAATCATATATAGATATCAATTATAATTTAAAATGTAATAAAACAAAAAAACTAAAAGAAGAGTATGTATTTGAATACCTTTGTTGTTCTCCGGTTGTCAGATAGTCAGAATGAAAGTCCTTGCGTGAACGTTATAGGACTATTACATACCAAAGTCAATGCATTACTTTTTTTTTTTTTTTTTTGATTAGTATTTAAAATATTTAATTTTAAATGAATTAATTTATTAAACAAACAAACAAACTTACAGGGGGGTAGGTACCAGCATAGTCTTTATGTCAGTTAAAATGACATTTTACACGTTTTTTTATTTGCATTATTATATTATATTACCTAATAAACTCCTATACTCACACTCTGCTTTTTTATTTATTTATATCTTTGTAAGAGATTGTTGATGGATTACACAACATTACATTTAAAAACCATCTTCATCATGTTTTTTTTAACACTTACATGAGCTGTGTTGACAACAACAATTCTTAGTGGAAAATAGCTAAGGCCTGCTTGAAAAGTTGCTAAACGTCGCTAGATGACGTTATGCGCTAATTAGCGTATTCACAACATCATTGCGTCGTATTGTCTTGCCTCTCTGTGCTCACATACTATATTTTAATGCAGCCAAATTCTCAATAAAACTGTTTTCATTTTTATATTTTTCTGTTTCCATTGTCAGACAATGGGATGAATATGAAATTGGGTGACATTAAGTCTACATAACCAGCTCCACCTTCCTAGATGTTAATCTGCGCTAAAATTCTGATTTATAATGGAGTCATCGCCTGACGAATAACATACCCATAAGATAAAGACAATAGCTGTGCCGTGATTTCGGCTATACTTGCATGTAAAATTAGAGAAGCAACAGAATATCTATTTTAACTGAAAGCGCTCCTCTCAGCACTCGCTGAACAGAGCAGACACAGATAGAGGTGTGTGTGCGCTGGGAAATCAAGACCTTGTGCTTGTGTGGCAGTACTGGAGAATCTCTGAAACAAAATAAAGTTTGTCCAAGAACTCGCTAGATTTGTTGCTAGGTGCTTTTTTGGGGAGAAAAAATGTTAAGGGGTCTGAAAAGTTGCTAAATCTAGCAACAGTGTCGCTAAGTTGGTAACACTCAAAATGTTCTATGATTGGTTGTTAATAATCTGTTAAGCAATCCACCTTATTTTTCCCATAAGAGTGGGTGCAGCCATTTGTAAATTTTTTGTGTCTAGTTTCTGGTCTCATCCACTTCCAGCTATTTTTAGCTGCACAAAAAGCTCATTTTGCTACTTAATACTGCAAACTGGTGTGTCTTACCATATTATTTTAATGTATTATCTTAATTATGAACACACTGGTTTGTAGTGCAAACTGTTTTACAGTCGATATTCTTCTCGTTATTTCCCTATGGCGGATTATGAACCGGATGTCTAACAGATTACCAGAAAACAGCTTACTTCCGCATTGAAAAATAAGGTGGATAGGTTAAAATCAACGCGGCTGCCACTTACAAAAAATATAAAATGTTTTTATCTTTAGCGGCACCTTCCAGCAGAAAGGGGTGTTTAATTCCTGTCCACATGTATAGATTTAATATTCAAACTGTTTATTAATTTTTCTACCTCTGAAAAAAAAAAAATAATAATAACAATAATAACAACATTAATAATAATAATAGTAATAACAAACAAACAAATAAATAAAATAAAAATTAATTAAGTTGAAAAGAAGGGAAAAAAGGCAAAAAGGCTGCTTATATTCAACCATTACCAAATTAAACCCTAACAAAGTAATCATGATGTATCACTCTCCATTTAAATAAACTTTGTATGCTTAATTGGTCTTTTTTTTGGTAACAGCTCTGCTCACTGGTCAGAAATAATACACATTTTTCCATTGTTGATCCGTTTGCCAAAACTGGTGTAACTGCACTTTGGTAACTGGTGTATCTCTTTGACTACCGTTGCATTGTATACTGTATGTAAGTGGTGTGGCACAGCAGGTTGAGGTCTGGTCGGGTCACTAGTTGTGTTGTGGGTTAGAACCTTGTCAGAAAAGCATGAACAGAACTAGTGCATGAACTTGAAAACAGTCAAAAGAGGTGAACCCAAATGCAGCTATTCAAGTCACAGTTCTGGGGGTATGTTTTCATCTCTTTAATTTGATAAATTCAAATCCAAAAATACACAAGACAAATCCAGAAGGTCAGCTCAAAGTGTTCCAATAGTGCAAAAAGGTTTAACAGTAGTTCCAAGAAGTAAATCCCACAAAGTTAATCCAGAAAGCATACAAAAAGTTCACAGGAGTCCATTCAAAAAACAAGAAGTCAATACTTTCAAAAAGTAATTCCCACAACTCCACCACATAAATCCAGAAGGTATTCAAAAGGTTCACATAGAAAGTCTCTGAGAAACTCCAAACAGTTTCAAAGAGCACATGCCCAAAATCAAAACAAAGGAACTATACCAGATGCACAAAGTCCACTCAACAGAGCATGAGACAGACCTAGACTTGGTCATAGCAAGATAAACACTGAGCAAAGTGCTCAGGAAAAAGGATGACTTAAATACACAAACAGAAACAAGGCACAGGTGACAACTATTAGACCTAATGACAGAGACTGAACACCAACAAAAAAGGCAGTGGGGACCTCTAGTGGCCAGAAATAAAGTCCACAACCCTGACAGTACTAGGGTGGTCTTTGTACTTTTGTTGTCCTTGAACTCTCTGCATTGCAGTGAATGTTGACCTAATTTGTTCCAGTAATTGCTGTGTGCAACTTTATTTTTTGCATTTTCTTTCAAATCAAGATGCGCAAATTATTTAATATTAAGAGGATGATATCTTTCACTGAAAACCTTCAACAATTCGTACTAGTGATGACTTTGTGTTGACAGATTTTCCCACACCAACTCTGAATGTTGAGCCACAGAGTTCAGTGTTCAATGGAGACTCAGTTACTCTGAGATGTGAGCTGATTCAGTCACAGAATGGATGGGAGTTTCTCTGGAGAAAAGACTCAAACCGTGAATCTACCGAAGCTGCATCTAAAATAATCAATCCTGTGAAAGTCTCTGATGGAGGAGAGTACAGGTGCAGAGCACGAAGAGGAGGATATTATACTGATTACAGTGAACCAGTAGTAATGACGATACACGGTAAGTATTTTAACTTACATTATGCATATATAATTTAATAAGACATTGAATAAGTAACTATAACAGCTATAAGGAACAACTTTTCAGTCTAATTTGATTTAGCATGCATATTTTACAATCAAGCACAATAAAGTAATTGTAGAGTAAAATCAGCACACTATTTTCATTGTGAACTGTTGTCATTGTACAGAAAGACCAAAACCCAAAGTGACCATTAAACCTGATCAACATGTATTCAGAGGAGACACAGTCACTCTCAGATGTGACATAAATGGTGAAGGAGTCACTAGCTGGAGCTACAGCTGGTATAAAGAAGGTTCAATCAGTGTTTTCAGTGATCAACAGAATCACACATTCAGTTTTGTTACTGAGTCTGACGCAGGTAAATACTCCTGTTATGGATCTAAAGGATCACGCTGGTCACAAATGAGTGATGCAGTTACACTGACAGTATCAGGTGAGTTTGATCATCTCTTCATACACACAAACTCACATTTAACATGTTATTAATGAGTGATTTCTCTATTTCAGATCCCAGAGCAGTTTTAAGTGTTTCTCCACAGAAGTGGTTGACTGAAGGAGATCCAGTGACTCTGATCTGTGAGGTTTACAGTTTCTCTACAGGCTGGACATTCAGCTGGTTCACTTTAACTGTCTCACTGGGTAAGTTATTAGAAATAATTATAAATAAATAAATAAATAAACATAAAAAAGCAAAAATATATAATTATTTATAATTTTATTTCCTTATTTATGTATTTTTTTTCCCACATTTATTTATTCTTTATTTTATTCATACATTTATTTATTTCCACATTTATGTATTTATTTACGTATTTATTTCTTTACTTCCACATTTCTTTGTAAGATGTGAAATTATTTCCTCATGAATTTAAAGTCCAGGAACTCTGACAAAAACAGATGCCATGCAACAAAACAATAAAACTAATCTGGAGAACAGAACTTAAAAGACAGCAAATACTACCACCCCCTTGCTCATTTAAGACCCCCTTCCTCCCTCTCCTCTCCCCTCCTGCATCTCACACTTTTCCCCCAAAAGATTTCACTGAAAGTCACTAAGAATGTCTGTATCCTACGTGTTACATCTTGTGAATATGTTGATTTTTTCCCCTTCATGTTTGGTATCATTCTAAAGGTCTCTGTGCAATTGGTAAAATGGTCTTAATTTCACAGCAGTCACTTATATTATGAGGAAGACTGAACACTTTTGTAGAATTGTGTTTTGCTGCTGAGGGGTGTGTTTTCCCCTTAGGGTCGGGTGAGAATCTCCAGCCAGGTGTGAGCCTGGGTTGCAAGATCTCCTGATAAACCAAAAGGTCTTTATGTTTTTACAACTGATTGGAAGATTAGTTTGTTTTGGTCTGGGTATATAAGCGAAGTGACAAAACACTACTTTGGGATTCTATTTAGAAGAACCCCCACACTGTGTGTGAGAGTCTCTGGAGCTTTGCCTCCTAATCTCTCACATGCTGCTGTGTGTCTCTCTGTGGTCAGATATGCATCTCCCACTCTTAGATTTATCTTTGAATAATTGATGTTATGTATTTTTCTGAATTGGAACTGAATATAATTCTGAATTGGATTGTCATTGGTTAATTATGTAATTGGCATGATGCATTTTTACCTGACAAATAAATTGTTACATTTGATTTATTCTGATCTCTTCTGAAATCATTATGACTAGTAGAGCATGTGGAGGCTGATCCTACCGCAAATCTATGACCAGGATAGAGCAAACTGCAGGCTCAGGATTGAATGGAGCAGTTGGCACTCCTGATTTCTGTCTATCACTGATGTTAGCAAGTTGTACGGGAAAAGACTAAAGCAAACTACACTTTTTGTGAAGGCAAGCAGTTGGCGGCTGTCAAAAAGGGTATTAGTCACCTACAGACCTCTGACTAAACATCAGACTGACGAGTTTGTGATCGTATGATCCACAGAAAATGGCCAACGTGAGACATTAAGCGGCTTCGGGTCCCTGACGAACGGATAATTAAAAGTATGGGATTTCCAGATTAATCAAATAATTAATAATTCATATATAATCAATATTTGTGATCAGCGTAAACTAGAGTAAGCACCTAAATTTTAACGATCATATGAAATTGGAGTCAGATTAAACATGGAGCTAGATTAAAATTGAAACTAAATCCTGATAAATTAAGTGAACTTTGCAGAAACGCTGTGAAAAGACCGAAGTGACATCTTGTGGTGCCCAAACGAAATACAAGAAGTGTCACTAACATCACGTGCCTGTTGATAGTGTGGGACTTAGATGGGCAATATAATGCGGAAATAAATAAATAAATACGTAAATAAATACATAAATGTGGAAATAAAAAAAATAAATGTATAAATAAAATAAATAAATGTGGGGAAAAAATACATAAATAAGGAAATAAAATTAGAAATAATTATATATATATATATATATATATATATATATATATATATATATATATATATATATATATATATATTGCTTTTTTACTTTTCTTTGTACATTTATTTATATATTTAGTTATTTGTATTTGCTTTTTTACATTTCTTTGTGCATTTATTTATTTATTTGTTTGTTTGTTTGTTTGTTTGTTTGTTTATTTCTAATTGTCATCTTTCATTCCATAATAATGTGCTTCATGTGAAAATTTTATTCAAGTCCAAAGTACCATTTAATACTGAATACATTCTCTGGTTTTACAGAGAACAGCCATCATTATAATCTGCTCTCAGACAGCAGCAGAGGAGCAGGAGGAAACTACACTGTCAGTTCTGCTGCTCTAAATCACACATGAGTTTATGTGTGCAGAGCAGAGAGAGAGAAACCAGTCTATAAAACACAGTACAGCAACACACAGCTGCTGTGGGTCACTGGTGAGTTCAAACAGAACTTAAACGACTGGGTCATATTTAATAAAGTTTATTAATAATTTTGTTAAGAGAGCTCAAATCTGAGACTCTGAAGCTGTAATTGTCGTCTCAGGTGTTTCTCCTCCAGTCTCTCTGATCGTCAGTCCCAGCAGAACTCAACACTTCACATCTGTCTCTCTCTCTCTGAGCTGTGAGGACCAGAGTAACTCTACTGGATGGAGAGTGAGAAGATACACAGATGGTGGACGGCTGGAAGATTGTTCATCATTATATCGAGGATCACAAACAGGATCTACATGTACAATCAACTCCACCAACACATCAGACACTGGAGTGTACTGGTGTGAGTCTGAATCTGGAGAGAAACATCATCCTGTTAATATCACTGTACACTGTGAGTCTGTGTTTCTGTATTTATTCCTTTCACAAGCAGTTTCTAATCAATGCATGAAGTATATTGATTAAACAAGTGCATTAAACATCAGTGGACAAACAAACAAACAAACACTCAATGAGTAAACAGCAGTAAAGAAAAATATAGTTTATATATATGAAGAGTTCAGATGCAAAACCAGCTAAATCCATCTGACTTGTTTCTTTAAAAAATGCATTTTTATCAGGCTCCAATGTATAGGTTTCTATGTAAGTACATATATATATATATATATATATATATATATATATATATATATATATATATATATATATATATATATATATATTTACATTGTTTGTATATTTATTCTATTTATGCAATGAGTTCATGTTTGCTCTGTTTCAGTATCTGGTGTGATTCTGGAGAGTCCTGTTCATCCTGTGACTGAAGGAGATCTTCTGATTCTACGCTTTTTATATCAACATACAACCTCACCAAACCTCAGAGCTGATTTCTATAAAGATGGATCACTCATCCAGAATCAAACTACAGAGATGAGCATCACTACTGTCTCAAAGTCACATGAGGGTTTCTACTACTGCAAACACCCAGAGAGAGGAGAGTCACCCAAGAGCTGGATCTCAGTCAGACGAGTCTCAAATGATCACTGCTGTAAGTGTGAGCCAGAGGTTGCGTTAACCGAAAATTGTCCGTCATTGACAGATTTTTTTTTATTAGTGACGGAAAAATCTGAACACCGTCCGTCACTTTGACAGATTATACTGAGAGTGGTCTATTGTAAATTGTAGCTGTAATTCCCATGCCTGTCCAGCTGGTGGCGAGTGCGCTCCAGTCTGGCAGCAGAACACAGGATCCAGAACAAAAACGAAACTGTCACGAATGTTTTCCTATGCGTGTGATTACGCACAGGCAAGTACGCAAAAGCTACAACGATCTATCACGCCACATTAAAGAGCACCAAAATGGATTTTGAATTTTTTAATGACATGGACAGAATTTGAAATCTGTGACTTTGTTTCGTATCAAAAGTAGCACAAATCCTAGCCTTTTGCCAATGGAAGGAAGGCGCACTCATAAGCTGAAAACAGCATAGACCAAAAGATCGATTGGGATTTAAGAATCAATATTGGTTCATCATTATAAGAATATATTAAAAATCAAGAAATCGTTGTTCTTGTTTTTTTGTTTTTTTTTTACCCAGCCCTAGCGTATTTTGTTGTTTTTAAACACTGCGCTGTCATCCTGTAGGTTCATGATTAAAAATGAAAATGTTAACAAAAATAAAAGCAATTTAATGTGTTGTTAAAATGACGGATAAAAATAGATTAAGACAGAATCTTTATGACCCTGTCTGTCAAAATGCCGGACAATGTTAAATTATAGTGCAAACCTTTGGTGTGAGCTAATTTATTTATTCATATTCTCTCATTCAGATATAATGCATAATAAAGTGCTTATGTGTCTCTTTTTCAGTGTTTCATTCAGAATCTCAGATCTCTGTCCTCAACATACTCAGTTCTGTACTGATAGTTTGTCCATATCTGCTAGTGACAGTCGTGCTGATTTTCAAATGCTGCAGAATGAGAGGTAAAACATTACTTTCTTAATTATATTTATTATAAGTTATTATAAGTGCATATATTGTGAAAATCACTATACAAATCATGCACTGAACTGAATCTGTCTCTTTAGCACATCTTTGTCTGTACAAATATATATTCATATTCCCTCATGTATGCAAATTACGGACACAGGCATGCAGCTGTTTTACTAGTTAAATTTTATTTAAATTAATATAGCTTAAACATGATGGCTGTTCAGAAAAGCAAGAAACTGATAAATTGGCAAAACTGAAATGTATTAAACATATGAAGAGTTCAGATGCGAAACTAGCTAAAAGCCATCTCGGTCAAAAATGAGATAATGATACTGAGTGAATGCTCCTGACACATAGTACACGTCCATCAAATACTTTTACTTCAAACTCGCTAAATTCCAGCCTCAGCCCAGTCAGAAGTACCGGTACTTACATAGAAACCTATACAAAGTAGCCAGAAAGAAATGTTCATTTTAAAGAAATACGTCAGATGGATTTAGAGGCTTTTGCATCTAAACTCTTCATATACTAATATATACCAATATTTTTTGTAAAATAAGTAAATTATCCAATTTTGTTTAAATGAAGGATTGCAGAAATGAGTTGTAACGTGGAGATGGAGGCGAGAGGCGAGCGGATCCAATTGCGAGCTTTTATTTAATGGACGAGGCAAAGACATGGTCAGACAGGCAGGGTCAAAATCACAGCAAACAGGTGTAACGGAGGAAGGCACAACAGAAGTCCGTGAGGCAGGCGTAGGTCGATCAACGGCGAACATAATCCATAACGTGCGACAGAGAATAATCCTTATAACGAGCAATAGTCCAAAAAGGCAGGCAGCTAGACAGACGAAACGAGAAAGCCAGGCGAGAATACTAAACACAGGAAACTCGGAACTCAGGAACTCAGGAAACAAAGGAAACACAAGAAACTAGGAACTAGGAAACTTAAACTAGGAAAACAGTGCTAGCACTAGGAGAGCGCTAAACGCTACTGTCACAATACTCCACATTAACACTCCACAATACTCGGTGCCTAACGAGTGAAAGTCCGGGGCTTATATAGGGTTGCTGATTGGCCACAGGTATATGGCGCAATCAGTGTGGTGGATAGTGGGAGATGCAGTCCGGGGTGTAGTGCAACAGTCTGTGTGTAATAATGGAGTGAGAGCGACATCTGGTGGTGAGCGGACCGCAGTTCACCGACCAGATTCATGACATGAGTACACCCTAGATTTAATTCAGCAAATGTATAATATTCTAGAACTAAGTATGTCCTCCATTACTTTAAGTATACTGCTCTGGCCCTTCTTGGCACTGAGTGTACAAGTTCATGACAAAATGCCACATCTGTCCTGTTTAACTCCTGGAGGACGATCTCCTTAAATGTCCTGGTCTTTAATGAGGAGTGTTGCTTAGCTCATCTCTACAGAATCCCCCACAGCTGCTCAAGAGTGTTAAGATTGAGTGAAATACATGTCCGCTGAAGGATTTTCACCTTGGGAGAATGAATATCTTCATTGTAATGTTGAAAAAATGCCCACAATGCAGGGAATGAGGGGAGGGTAGCATTATCTATTTCAGGTTTTTGTATTACATCACACAGTGTTGTGTCAGTTGAAGACAGCATTGATAAAGCACAACTCCCTCACACCTTCAGCACTCATACATCCTTATATACTACCACTGAATGTCACTGTGGGAACCAGGCACTTCTCACTGTACTCCTCCTCTAGCAACACCAGAACATTTTGGATGCTTTTGGATCCAAAATAATTGACCTAGTCTCTTGAGACCAGAGTATGGATTCCTAGAAGTCTATATTTTGTAAATATGGCCCTCAAAAGAGGTTAAATGAGTTTATTGTGCTTTGGCTACAGTAGGTAATTCTAGTGGTGACAGCAATCATGCATATCACTTCTGCAGGCTGTGTCGTACTCTGTGAGATAAAGTGTCACTCTTTTCATATCTTTTGCCAGCTCTGAGCCACTTGTATAGTTTTTTTTCATGCTCTTTTTCTAGCAAAAACTCACTCATCAGTAATTGAACACTTAAAGTGAAGACCTGATTATTTCAGGAGTCACAAGTCCATTGTTTTTGAATGTCAGTGTTACTTCTGCTATATTTTCAGATTTATAACAATAATTTGATACAAGTCAGATGACAGTTTTCTCTCAAGTGGTTCCATTGCTGCCAGCATTAAGTCTGAGTATGATTCAGTAGGCTATATTACACTTTTAATTGTCAGGAAATAACTTGTGTTTAAAAGTTTTGGTTTAATATACATACCTGTTGATCAAACAATTGCCGTAAACGTACCCTTTTTTTTTTTTTTTTTTTTTTTTAAGTAGTAATTTTCAGGAGGGTGTACTTATTTTTGCAACACAACATTTTATCACTTTGATGGCTTGTTGGAACATTATACGTTATATCTCCAAAGAACCCTAATATGTCTTCTAAGTAAAGAGCAGGGGTGCAGATGGGATTTTTAACTGTGGGGGGCTAAGCTGTCAGCAAATGAGTTCAACTCAGTTATTTTGTGTAATTTGGGCTTTAACTAATGCTCAAGTAGTTACTTTGGCAAGGCAAGGCAAGGCAAGTTTATTTATATAGCACATTTCATACACAAAGGTAATTCAAAGTGCTTTACATAAAAGGAAGTAGAATAATCATAAAAGCAATAATAAAAACAATAATCACAAAAAAGGAAATAGAACAATCATAAAAACATTGATCACAACAATAAAACAAAAGATGTAAAATGTAAAAAACTAATTGATTTAATAATTTAAAAATGATTTAAAAATTGATTTAAAATAAATTTAAGACAGTTAAAAACAGAAAATGATTATACATAGTGCAATCAGTTCGGACGAAGCACAGTGCTCATTCAGTAAATGCACAGCTAAACAGATGAGTTTTGAGTCTAGATTTAAATGTAACTAATGTTTTAGCACATTTGATCTCTTCAGGAAGCTGATTCCAACTGCGGGCAGTATAATAGCTAAAAGCGGATTCCCCTTGTTTTGTGTGAACCCTTGGTATTTCTAACTGACTCGATCCTAATGATCTGAGTGGTCTGTTAGGTTTATATTCAGTGAGCATATCTGCAATGTATTTAGGTCCTAGGCCATTGAGTGATTTATAAATGAGTAAAAGTACTTTAAAATCAATTCTAAATGTAACTGGAAGCCAGTGTAGGGACCTGAGGACTGGTGTGATATGCTCAGATTTTCTGGTTCTAGTCAGAATCCTGGCAGCAGCGTTCTGGATGAG
>JAMKFB010000119.1:97499-134544 GCA_036247105.1 Cirrhinus mrigala
TACGATCAGTTCGGCTGCGTTCGAAACCGCATACTCAGTGAGTAGGTACTTAATTTCAATAAGTACTTACTTAACGAGCGCTAAAAGAGTGCGTACTTTACAGCCAAATCTCGTTGAGTATGAATGTAATTCGGACGTCATCCGCCATGTTTACGTTATCATGTGATCTACGAGCTCATAACAAGCGCAACAATTTAAAAGATACGAGCGGCACGTTTGATCTATCCGTAAATATTTTGATGTTGATAATTTGCTAATTTTGTGGTCTTGTTAAAGAAACAATTTTACATTTTATTGTGATTGTAGTATAACCATTTTTTTTTTTTTTTAAATTTTATAAGGAAACTTATAAGATGAAATCGTTCTCTTTAATATGTAGTTAATTTCTTCATTTTATGTGTAAAATTGGCTTAAGTGGTTTAAATCTCCATTGTTTTCTTTTCTTTTTTTCTTATTGAATCTTGTCGTTTCATCCATCAGGCTTCTAAAAAAAGCACCGGGGTGAATTGTTTAGATATATTTAACCTTGTTATTATGTTGTTGTTTTTTTTTTTTTTTCTGTGTACATAATCTCATACCATGATGAATGCATGATATTTGTTTTCTATTTTTTTGTCATTACAGTTGTCCATTGTTAGGTACAACCATATTTCCAGATCTTATATGTAATTATAAGCAATATTAATAATTATAATAATAATAATAATGATAAGAGTGACAGGTGCACTAACACCTCATAGCATCAGTAACTCAACAACCCTACCTACCAAGTACGGTTAAAACACACCTCCATGTTTGCATTGTCTGCACACAGGAGACGTCAGGCAGCTGCTGGAACATCTCGCATTTGGAGACTGTTGATTTTACATTTGAAAAATGTAAGTATTACTACTTAAAAATTAAGATAACACCATAATGAACTGCACTGCTAGCCCACCCCAACATTTACACGCAATAATAAAGATACATGCTAACTAATAATTAATTATATAACTTTTTTTTGGACATAGCTATGCATGAATATACACTCGACAAATGCAGCTGATTTGAATCCATCAGTTTTCAGTTAAGCAATGAATTCATGCATTAGTTAACAAAGTATGTATATTTTATTTATTAACAACAATAGAAAACATGAATAAATGAGTAAAAGAAGGAATAAAAGCATCATAATAAATACATAAATATACAAGTCAACAACAGATGAAACAGCTTTATTCAAACTTATTGATCTAACAATCATGTATTTACAGTTGGTGAACCCCACATCCTATTGCCATCTCAATGCAGTTGTGCCAATTCTGCTGCTGCGCTGTGCTTCACAATCTCACTCTTCTCAATGGGGATGTTGTTGAGCCAGATGATGAGAAAGACCATGAAGACACCACTGAACCCCACAACCTTGAGGCAAGAGCAGGAGACCATGTGGGGGCCAATCTGGCTATCACTGTGTCTGCTCGACCACCTGTGAAACATTTAAACAGAGTAAAACATTTTACAATTCATGTTGTCAGCATTCCATTTCTTGACAAATTTCATTTCATGTTTACACTCACATGCTAATTTTTGTTGTAGCTCTGTTACTTTTGTAGTGGGCTAAACTGCTGAACTGGTAAGTAGAAGGTTGCTGGTTCGCAACTACCTGAGCAAGGCACTTTTCTCCAGGGGATTGGGGGTCCCTGTAATAAGAGCACTGTAAGTTTCATGACTTTATTTGTTGATGCTTTTGGAACGTCTGAAAGTCGGCCTGCATTGACTAATACTGTATGAACAGAAACCGGCAGAACAGAATCACATCCTCAATGTCTTTTAGTCTATTTTAGATGCTCTCACTAGCTCTGAGCTCACTGAAGATGAAGAGGCCACAGCAACATCTGGCCCAGATGAGGCAGTAAGAGCAGGTGGAGTGATGGAGGATCTCATCCATGGCACCAGACCATTTCCAGGATGCTGCTGTGGATTTCTCCTTTCTCACTGCTCACACCAGTCTGCAGACATTTCAGATTATACAAAGAAGCACAAATATAATACAAAAGCATTCATATTAACTTTTTTTTTTTTTTTTGATTTCTGTATTAATGTAACGAAATGTTCTTACTTTATATTTTTGTTTCAGGTCTTCCTTTCTTCCCACAAATGCTGCAGTCACCTGCTCCACCACAAAAGATCTGCAGAAAATTCACAGAAATCACAAATCAAAAGTGCTGTAATAACTCTGTTTGATGTTACAATAAATAAAATAAAGTGCAACTTAAGATTTAAAAGATGTTTTATTCTTTTATGTAATGTATACTCACTGAAAGCCTTTGATGGCAGCATTCCTTCATCAGTCACTCTTCACCGGATAAACACACACGGGTGTCTCATCTGTCCCTGTAACATCCACACATGATTCAGTTACCTCTGTGATTCAATACTGCATTCACATTTTGAGGTAGTTGCTGATTTGTTAACTGGCTTTTTATCCAACACAAATGCTCCTCAATTTATCAACAGTAATGGACAAATGAAACAGATGAACTCATGTTTAGTTACTTTATGTACATGTGTTTATTTACACTATTTACATTCAACTAAAGCAGTGTTGACAGCAGTGAATTCTACATAATAAGCACACATAACGTACATCACTCACACAGATGTCTGTTTCATGTTGTGATGTGCTCATCTGCAATTCTCTTACAACACTTTACTGTCAGTTGTTAAATAAATATTAAGTAATCGAAGATGTGTATGGCTTATGTAAATCCACTTTGTTGAGGTACGTGTGCTTACTGGAGCTCTACTGTTTGCTATACACAATTAAACGTGTTTTTTACAGCAAAATTACAATATACTATAATGTTACTGCCTAGTCTTTGCACCTAAATATACAGTTTAGTAAGTCAGCAAATACGATTTTAACACAAGGAACCGTGTTTTGGTTTGCAGTACTCACATTTGTAAACACCCTTGTCGCGGTTCTCAATCACGGTCGATGATGACGTATTGCTCTCCCGTGGACTCTTGGGATTGAAAAGTATCCATCGATGAACACTCCAGATTCTGGGCTGAAGCAGTAGGACATCCGGGGATTTCTCGCCTACTCTTTTAGCTTTCGAACGTACTTCTTTCTTCACGTACTCTTTTTTCCTACTATATAGTAGGTAAGTAGGCATATTAGAACGCAAATTAAGTATACGTACGTCCGAATCTCGCGAGAATTAGTGCACTCGCCTACTAATTCTCGCTTACTCTTTTATGAATACTGAAGATTCAAACATACTTATTCGCTCGCCTACTGTTTTTTGCCTACTATATAGTAGGGAAGTATGCGGTTTCGAACGCAGCTTTCGTGATTTGATGTTTGCCGCGTCAGAGTCAGAGCGACTCTTTGGCTGTGTTCGAAACCGCATACTCAATAAGTAGGTACTTAATTTCAATAAGTACTTACTTAACGAGCGCTAAAAGAGTACGTACTCTACAGCCAAATCTCGTTGAGTATGAATGCGATCCGAACACCAGCGGGGAGGAGCAAGATGGCGGAGTGAGCAGTCGTAAAAGTCACAGGGTCCGACAGAAAAAGTGATTTTGACATCCAAAACAGTTAATTTTTAATAACGGTCACCCCTCAAGGCATTGTAAGGTAAACAACACTTGTGAAAGACTATTGTGTGACACTTTTTTGAAAAGACAAAATAATACAATCGAAAAAAAAAAAAAAAAATGGCTAATACTCAAGACCAAGCTAGCCTCAATGACCACAACTACAGCATGGACGGGATACGTGAGGCATGTTTTGACGAACTTATTGAAGAAGAGATGCAGATGGCAAAACCTCTGAGCGACCACAATCCGTTTCAGAGTCCAAATCCAAAAAAAATGAAGAGGAGAGATGAATCAAAAAAAGTAAACATGGAAAGCATATACGATGCTATTCACGCTCTGTCACAAAGATTTGAGGAAAGACTGGATGCGTTCGAAAGAAAGTTTGATAACTTTGATCAGCGCATCCAGAATAACGAAAAAGAGGTGACAGAAAATAAAAATGAAATAATTCAACTCAAAGCGCACGTGGATAGGCTGACAAAAGAGAACAAGGAGCTAAAGGAAAGATGCCGAGAAATCGAGCGATATGGAAGACGATGGAATCTAAAATTGATCGGGTTACCGGAGAAGGAAAACGAGGATACAAGGGAGATGGTGATCGGTATTCTCACAAGAGTGATTCCGATTTCAGTGGAACAACTACGAGACAAGGTTGATACTGTCCATCGTCTGGGAAAGAAAGATGATCCCGCCTTCAACATGAGACCACGACCGATCATCGTGCAGTTTGGTATGCGGACGACGAGGGACGAGATCTGGAGGAGGTCGAGGGAGGCCAGAGTCTGCAAGGAGCTGCATGTCCAATTCAGACAGGACTGGTCAAAAGAAGACCGTGAAGCCCGGGCAAAGCTGTATCCGACGGTACAGGAGGCCAGACGTAACGGGAAGAAAGCTTACTTGAAGGAAGGGTATGCTATTATAGATGGAAAAAGAGTGGAGGCACCTTTCACAGGTTAAGTTTAGTGTCATCACCTTGATTCAGAAAGTTTGATTATGGGGACTGTTACTGTTAATGTCAAAGTTGAAATCTATGACAGATTGTTCATTCCTGCCTTAAATCCTATTTTCTAAGAGCATCTGAGAGCGTGTACTCAGTTTCATTAGCATGTCTATTGTCTTTAGTTCTTTAAATGTTCGAGGTTTAAAGAATAACATTAAGCGTAAGGCCATTTTTTTATTTTGTAAGGAAGTCAAAGCTAATTTTGTTTTGTTACAAGAGACACATTCTAATAAGGACGATGAAAAATTCTGGAAGCAACAATGGGGAGACAATATTTTGTATTCACATGGAACTTCTCATTCTGCAGGAGTGATGATTTTATTTTTTAGGTTTGTGGGGAAAATTATTGATTATAAAAGTGATGAAGCAGGTCACTGGCTAATGGTTGTGGTAGAAGTATTTGATTTTAAAATGATTTTGATTAATGTATATGGGTACAACAACAGGTCTTTCAATAAAAACATGATGTTAAAGTTAACTCAAGCTATTAGGGAATGGAGTGCAACTTATGGTACAGATAGCATAATAATAGGAGGTGATTTTAACATAGCACCTAATTCCTGGCTTGACAGAAAACCTCCCAAGGGGTTACAACCAGAATATAATGACATGTTAAACAATTTCTGTCTATCCAATAACTTGGTAGATTATTGGAGAGTGACACACCCTAACACAATGCAATTTACATGGATCAGCCCAGCAGATGCTAACCTTTGTTCTAGGTTAGATTATTGGCTTGTGTCTCCAAATATTTCTAATCTTACACCCAAATGTGAGATTCAATCATCTCCTCTCACGGACCATTGTCTTATTGGTTTGTCACTTTCAATAGTCAAACAAAAACAAAAATCAAACAATATTTGGAAATTTAATAACACCTTGCTGCTGAACGAAGAATTCTGTAGCCAGATTAGAATAATATGTCTTGAAATTAATGACATGGATTTGTCAGATATAAGCAAATGGGAGTGGTTTAAATTTCAAGTAAAGCAACAAGCTATTGAAACTGGAAAGAAAATAGCTGACAATCGTAAACGTAAACAAAAAGAAATAGTTGAAAAGATAAGTTTATTATGTGGAAAACATAACATAACTGTAGAAGAGACACAAGAGTTGCACATGCTTCAGAACCGCTTAGACGTTATTTACATGGAGAAGGCAAAAGGCGCCTTTGTAAGATCAAAAGCCAAATGGATTGAGCAGGGGGAAAAAAAACTCATTATATTTTTATAGCCTTGAAAAACGGAGGCAGACTAAAAAATGTATAACAAAATTAAACCAAAATGGAAACATTATTCAAGACACAAATAAAATAACAGAGGAAGTATGTCAATTCTATAGCAAATTATATAAGAAAAAATTTCAGAGTGACGAATGTGATGCCTTCATGAATAGTGTAAAAGAAAATGTAACAAAACTAACAGATGAAGACAAATTTTTACTAGAAAGAGATGTAACCTTAACAGAAATTGAAACAGCTTTAAAACAAATGAAAAATGGTAAATCACCGGGCATTGATGGTTTATCTATAGAATTTTTTAAGACTTTTTGGACAGATATTAAAAATTTATTATTTAATGCGTATCTTGATTGCATAAAAAATGGTCAGTTATCCCCTACAATGAAAACTGGTCTGATAACCTTGTTGCCCAAACCCAATAAAGACTTATTATTATTAGATAATTGGAGACCTATAACTCTACTTTGCAATGATTATAAATTACTAGCTTTAGTATATGCTAACAGAGTAAAAAATGTATTGAACAATTTAATAGACGAATTTCAGTCAGCTTTTATTAAAGGTAGACATATTCATAACAATGTGAGACTAATTATGGACATGTTAGATTACCAGAGCCTTATTAACACAGAAAGCCTGATATTGTTTATTGATTTTTTCAAGGCATTTGATTCTATCGAACATGACTTTTTACTGAAATCACTTCAACTTTTGGGGTTTGGCAACAACTTTTGTAAGGTAATCAGAATGTTTTATGACCAAATATATAGTTATATTTCACTTCAATCAGGCATCACTCCAAGAATCAATGTCTCTTGTGGAATAAGACAAGGGTGCCCAATTTCACCAAAATTATTCATTCTCTGTACGCAGCTTTTGGCCTATTTTGTAGTAAATAATAAAGACCTCGAAGGGATAAAAGTTTGTGACACCGAATTGAAAATGAGCCAATTTGCTGATGATACAGTGATATTTTTAAAGGACAAATCAATTCTTCAGAAGGCTTTAAATGCGATTTCTGTTTTTTCAAGGGCATCAGGCCTTTGCCTTAATCTAAAAAAATGTGAAATACTGCCCTTGTATAATTGTATTGAGACAGACTTGGAGACGATTACAGTTAAGAATGATGTTAAATACTTGGGAATTCATCTATCTAAAAACTTGGCAACAAGAGAATCTAAAAATATTACAGAGAAAATTGAAGAAGTAAAAAGAAACCTAAATCTTTGGTTAACAAGAGACTTAACTATTTTAGGACGTAACCTATTGTCAAAATCAGAAGGGATTTCTAAATTAATTTACCCAAGCTATTCTCTCTATATTAGTTCACAAAACATAAGAAAAGCAAATACTATAATTTACCAATTCATATGGCGTAATAAAACACACTACATTAAAAAATCACAACTTGTAAAGGACTTTAATAAAGGGGGTCTAAAAACAATTGATTTTGAATCTATGGTTGGAGTTTTTAGAGTTAACTGGGTAAAAGCGTTTTTAGATAAACCTGATTCTATATGGTATCATATTCCTAAAAATATTTTTGATAAAGTGGGAGGCTTAGAGTTTCTTTTAAAGTGTGATTTCGAGGTATCCAAATTGCCAGTAAAACTGTCTGAATATCATAAACAAGTTCTTCATTACTGGAAGATGGTATTTGCCCATAATTTTTCACCACATGGCTCCACCTTGTGGAACAACAGAGTGATAACAATAAGTAGAAAAACACTTTTTTTCAGGAATTGGTTTGAAAAGGGAATTATTTTCATCACAGATATATTAGATGAACAAGGTCATTTTCTTAGGTTTACGGATTTCAAAACAAAATTTAATATACAAAGTTTAAGAAGGGATTATAATAAGGTATGTAAAGCAATACCAACAGCCCTATTAAATTTGATACAAAACTATTTACATTATTCCAAAAGTCAAATAAATTTGCCTAAACTACAACTAAACCAAATTCCCATAAATAGCAAAAAATGTAATAATAATTGTATTAGCAAAATATTTAAATGTAAACTATTTCATGATTTTGACCAAAATACAAAAATAAGGCATTATGATGACAAAATAACAAATAAATACATCAAATTTATGAAATGGCCTATACCTCCTAAAATCAAAGAAATGCAATTCAAAATTATAAATGGATATTATCCAGCAGCAGATATGCTTAAAAAGAGATTTGGTTTTGAAGTGGAGCCATGCGTGTTCTGTTCCCAGAAAGATGAAACTATTGAACATTTGTTTTTCTCTTGTTCAGTGATAAAAATATTCTGGCAAGATGTCATGAGTTGGTTGGAAATAAAAATGGAGAGAATTACACAATTAAAGTTAGAGCAAATTCTTTTTGGTAATGAAAACCTTCCGAAGGAACTTTTTAGAATGTACAATATCATAACAATTATGGGTAAATACCATATTCATAAAAAATGAGGGAATACTTTGCTTCTTTAAAACTTCTGAAAGACTCCAGTGACAACATTTACTCTCTATGTGAAGATGTCTCAAAATATTTGCTATTGTAACTTGTTAAGCTTCCATGTAACTTTATTTTAAGAATATATGACGATTGAGGACAATATATTTATGTGAACAACTTTGACTTGCCTTGTGGACTGAAGTGCCTTTGCTTACTTTATTTATTTTACATGTTTTTTTTTTTTTTTTTCTCTTTTCTTTTTTTTAGTAAAATTTGTTCCATTCAAGTGTGTTTAACTATGTTCTGCACAGAAGTCTCCTAACGAGAGAGTTTGTAAATTGTGTTTTGTAAATAAGTGTGTTTTAATAAAAAAAAAAAAAAAGATCCGAACACCAGCTGCCATGTTGACGTTACCTTCTTCTTCTTCAATTGCCTTTCACTCCTACGGAGTATTACCGCCACCTACTGTACAGTTTACTCACTTACATGAATGAATCTAAAGTTGATGAATCTGCGTTGGCGTTACCATGTGACCTATGACGTTATACCAAGCGCAACAACTTAAAAGGTATGACTGACAGGTGCGCTAACACCTGATTTCATCACTTTGTATACAAGAATGTTTGCAAAAAAAATCTGTGCAATGTTATCCAAAAGGAGACGTCGGGCAGCTGCTCGAAGATCTCGTCTTTGGAGAAGACTGTTCATTTTACACTCGAAAAATGTAAGTATCACAACTTAAAAATTCAGATTAAATTAATTGCATTGCTAGCTCACTCCTACAATTATGTAATAATGTTGATAAATGCTGACCAATAGTAAATTATATTGCATAATTTGTCACTGAAAATTATATATTTTAGTAAAACTAAGAAAAAAGTAACTTAATTGTATTGTTATATGACCTAACTATGCAAGAACTAGACAAAATCAACCAATGTGAATACATGCATTTACAGTTAATTTTCATGTTAATGCATGAATTAAAGTATATTCTATTTACTGACCACAATGACAAAATAAAAATAACCATCACAATAAATTAATACAAGTCCACAACATATAAAACAATGCTTTATTTAAATGTATTGTGCTATCTATCACATATTTACAGGTGGTGAACCCCACATCCTACTGCCATCTTAATGCAGCTGTGCCGATTCTGCGGCTTTATTTGGATGAAGCAGCTGACCACCGTGCCCACCTTCGCCTGTCTTTGCCGTCTATCAGGTCCCTCATTGGTGCACTCAGACTGGAATCTGACCATGGGTGGGAAAGGGACCTCGAGGTGCTGGTGTTCCTTTACTGGCTTGCCCATGCATCATCCTACAGGGTAGTGTCACAGACCTTCGATATCCCCAAGACCTCTGTGCATGACATTGTGCACAGAGTGAGCAAAGCAGTCCTGGGAATTTTAAGGAAGGTGATTTGCTTTCCAACCGGTGATGACCTGGAGGCAGTGGGAGCAGGATTTGCACAGCTGTCTGGTTCACCAGCTTTCAGCAGGGCAGTTGGTGCAATTGACGGCTGTCATATCCGCATGAAACCTCCAGCAAATACCTCCCACTGTTACTACAACAGGAAGTTGTTTCACTCCATCCAACTCCAGGCCATCACTGATCACCGGGGGAAATTCCTTGACATCTTTGTGGGATATCCTGGGTCTGTGCATGATGCCAGGGTGCTGAGGAACAGCCCCGTGTACTTGGGCAGCCTGTACCCACCACCAGGAAAGTGCATCCTTGGGGATGGTGGCTATCCTTGTCTGAGTGCACCCATCTGCCTCATCACCCCATACAGAGAGCCTGTACACAACCCTGTGCAGGCTCGTTTCAACAGCAAACACTCCCGTGCCCGTAACATCATTGAGAGAGCTTTCGGGATGATGAAGACGCGCTGGCGCTCTATCTTCTTCAAGGCCTTAGAGATCAGCCCTGCCTTTGTGCCTGAGGTTGTTACGTGCTGCGCTGTGCTTCATAATCTGGCTCTTCTCAATGGGGACATCGTTGAGGCAGAGGATGAGGAAGACCATGATGACGACCCCCCTGAACCCCACAACCCTCAGGCAAGAGTGGGAGATCATGTGCGGGACAACCTGGCTGCAGCTGTGTCTGCCCCAAACATTTGTGTGGCTGCTCTCCATGAGCATGACTACCTATAAAACATTTAAACCAATTAAAACATTTAAAATGAGTATTGTCAGCATTTCAGTTCTTGCCTAATTTAATTTCAAATGTTTACAATGATATGCTCATTTCTGGTGTAGCCTTATTACTTTTGTAGTGTAGTTAGCTAAACTGCTGAACTGGTAAGCAGAAGGTTGCTGGTTCAATCTCTGCAGCCGCCACCACCACCAGTGTGTCCTTGCTCCAGAAGCACTAGGGTCCCTGTAATAAGAACACTGTAAGTCAGTTTGGATAAAAGCATCTGTCAAATACAGAAATCGAAATGATTTTAGTAAAACCTTTTTTGAAAGCGTCTCGGACACTCTCTATAAAGCTTCTGTTTTCTTACTGTTTTCTAAAGCTGTTACTATAATATAAATGCATACATGCATGTCATACAGTTTTTATTTGGGGGCTTAAAAGGTTAGTTCACCTAAACATAAATTCTGTCATTATTTACCTGCCTTCATGTTGTTCAATCCCTCTTTTTTATTATTCTGTTAATACAATATCAGTCAATGTAGCCTGATTTTCAGGAGCTTCATGACATTATTTGATGATGCTTTTGAAGCTTCTGAAAGTCCACTGACTGATACTCAGCTCTTGTGTAAAGGGGAAAAAACACAGGGATTAACAACATGAAGTAAATACTGATTGAATTTATATAGTTTGTTAAACTTTAATCACTTTGTTACTATTGTGTAGTTAATGCAAAACTTAAGGCAGTTTGTGCAAGCTGTCTCAAGTTCATTGTTCTGCACAGTTTTTCCTACCCTAATTAAACACACCTGAACAATCTAATCAAATCAATTAATAACAGCTGCTTTGAAAATTACAAACAGGTGTGTTGGAACTAAACCCAACAGAGCAGTGGCCACCATCATATCCCTTTATGTTCTCTATATGCATTTAGAAGTCAGATACACAATAATAAAACTATCCTTTTAAAGTGTGTGTGTGGCACATTACACCACACATATGCACAAAATATTCATCACTTTATATTTTAATAATTTACGAATGTTATCTTCTGAATGCATCACCAAATGTCTATAAGTCCACAATGTACTGTGAATGTCTAGAAATTGTTTTATATGCATCATATCGGGCAAAAGTCTTAGGCCACCATTTGATGTTGTTTTAGCAATGCCATTTTAAATATATACACATATATATATATATATATATATATATATACACATGAAATTTGTATGCCATGTTAAAAATCTGCAAAAAATAAATAAAAAACATATTCTATAGGCTAAAGTGGCATGTATTTGGTGTGACCTCCTTTATTTTGAGCAACAGACGGAACTTCTTGAGAGTTTATTTGAAAAACTGCAAGGCGTCCAGATGATTACACAAAATATATATATATATATATATATATATATATTTATTTATATATTTATTATTATTATTTCTTTTTTTTTTGCCTATAGAAGCCATTTTGATCAGATTTTTAAAAATGGTTTTATGTATCTCCTTTATAGAAAATAAAGGAGATACATAAAACCATTTTTAAAAATCTGAATCTTTTTATCTTAATAAAAGAGACTAGAAAATAAATATGGATGGTCATTAAAGCATTGCTAAAACAACAAAGCAAGTAGTGGCAAATGATTTTTGCACAGTGCTGTATGCATATCGATAGATAGATAGATAAAATCTATTTTAAAATGTTTGTTCTTTATGTAAACCAAATGTGTAAATGATCAGAACATGCTTTTATTTTACAATTTATTCATTTTTTTGTGAGAGCCTCAAGGAGGCGAAGGAATCTTTCCTCCCTTTCCTTTGCCTCCCTGTCTCTCCTTTCCTCTCTCTCACTTGTTTCCTGCCGCCATCGCTCTTCTCTTTCTCTTGCTTCTCTTTCTCGTCTCTCCTCTCTCTCCCGTCTCTCTCGTTCCCTCCGGTCTTCCATCTCCTCCATTTCTCGCCATCTTCTTTCCTCCCTCTCCGATGCTTCCCGCTCTCTCTCTGCTTCCCGTTCCTCCATCTCCCTCATCAGATCGGTGAGACGCCCTTTTCTTTTTTTGCTCACAGGTGCTGCCATCACTGAGGATGAAGAGGCCACAGCAACATCTGGCCCAGATGAGGCAACGAGAGCAGGTGGTGTGATGGAGGGTCTGCTCCCAATTGCCTCATCCATGGCACTATACCACTTCCATGATGCTGCTGTGGGCTCTCCATCCTCAGTGCTCACGCCGGTTGCTGGACATTTCAGTTCCTACAAAATTTCACAAACAAACAAAACAGTCAGTTTAACAGCACAGTGCAATTTGATTTCTTTATTAGAGGTACCAATATGATCTTACTTTATATTTTTGTTTCAAGTTTTCCCATTTTTTTTAATGAATGAAGCCGTGACCTTGTCTTGCAGGCCCTGCTCCACCACAAAAGCTCTGCAGCAAAGGCACAAAATCAAGAATCAGAAAAGTGCTGTAATAACTATTTGAAATTACAATAATTAAAATAAACTACAGCTTAAATTTTAAAAAGATGTTTTATTCATTTCTGTTGTATACTTACTCAAAGCCTTTGATGGCAGCATTTCGCTTTCCGGTGAAGAGGGCTTCATTAGCTGCTCTCCACCGGATAAGCACATGCGTCTGCTCATCTGTCCCTGTAACATTCAAAAATATTCCCTTAGTGATGTATGTTCTCAATACTTAGTTAGTTACTGATGTGGTAAGTTGCTTTTTATCCAACACAAATGTTCCTCAATTTATCAACAGTACTAATGGACAAATAAAACATTCTTTATGTAATCTAATTTATGTTATCTAATTTCTTTATGTAAATGTATTTACATGACTTACAGTAACATCTAATGTAAGCAGTGATGCTAACTGCATAATAGCACACATACATCACTCATGTGCTCATCTGCAAAACTTATCTAAGATTTTACTGTCAGATGTTAAGTATACATTTGGTAATCGTCTTTAAGATATATATGGTGTATCATACATGAATATTCACTTTAGAGACGTACGTGTGCTTACTAGAGCTTCCCTGTTAGCTATACATAAAACAAATCAGAAATATAACGTTACTACGCTATGTAGCGTCTTTACACCTGCAACAATTGAAGTTTACAGAATCTCAACAAACAGAAGGAACGGCGTTATTGGTTTCTAATACTAACATTTGAAAACACCCGCGTCCATTTTTTTAATTTGAAACGTTTGATTATGACGAATACTCTTCCTCTTCTTTATGACGTATTGATCTCCCGTGGGCTTCTGGGATAGAAAAGTGTCCATCGGATGCACACTCCAGAATCTGGTCTGAAGCAGTAGGACATCCGGGGATTTCTCGCCTACTCTTTTATCAATACTGAGGTTTCGAACGTACTTCTTTCTTCACGTACTCTTTTTTCCTACTATATAGTAGGTAAGTAGGCATATTTGAACGCAAATTAAGTATACGTTCGTCCGAATCTCGCGAGAATTAGTGCACTCGCCTACTCTTTTATGAATACTTAAGATTTAAACATACTTTTTTGCTCGCCTACTGCTTTTTGCCTACTATATAGTATGGAAGTATGCGGTTTCGAACGCAGCCTTCGATTGACAGTCAATGCGGTGAACATTGTTTTTGCCGTGAGTTTAGCGCGCGTTTGAGAATGCAATGGCAACCAGTTACGCATTGTCACATTAGCATAATTTCCAACATTTTAATGGGCAGATGTTTACAATATTTCACTAGATTTGTAATGAGACGCGTTTGTAAACCTGTTTGCACTGAAGCTGGAGTTTTCCGCCAAAATAAAAGCTCTACTGCAGTTTCCGTCAAAATAAAAGCTCATAGGTTTAGTTCTTGGAAGCAAGGACTAAAATTAACAGACACGCGCACAGAAAATACTGTACAAGCAGAGCAAGCGCGTTGTTTCGATGGCATTTTCCCCTCTATTTCACAAGCGCCACCTGCTGTCAGAGAGTGAAATTCAGTCTGTTGTTTTTGTTTTATGCAGGTTTTAGCATATATTCACAAAGCTTTAAAGTCAGACCATTCTGTTTTTGATTCAAATGTTGAAATGATAAAGACAAATTAAAATTAAAAAATGCTAATGCTACATGTGTTTCATCTTTGTTTGTGTTGTGATTAAAATTCAGTGGTTGGTTCTTTGGTTCATTATTAAATATGTTTAGTTTTTGTAGTAGTACAACTGCAAAAACAGATTAATGGCCAGGAAAAAAAAATATTTAGGGCTGATAAATTTTCTCAAATCACCAGCCATTGGCAGATGTGGCAAAACTAGTTTTAGGTCCTGGTTGCAAGTGTAGAAATTATAACAAAAGTATTGTAATTTTCCTACAGAAGAATAAGGTAAAATAATATACCTGAAAAATACAAATTTTATTTCATTTATTTTACTTACTAATTACTAATAAGTATTTATTTACTAATTTATTTTACAGTGCAATTATTTTACAATATATGGCTATTCCTGTCATAGGAATAATAATATAAAATTATTATTATTATAATATTCTAATTTGTTTGGCTTCCAAATTGACCAGTGTGAGTGTACTTTAGACTGAGACACTATATCACAACTGACTGAGTTCCCTGTAAACTTTAAGAACAAGTCAATTCACCAGATTTCTTTCTTTGTTTAGTTTGTACACTAACCTGTTTTGGAGTATGATGTATGGCGTATGATGTGAAAAAAAAAAAAAAAATTATATATATATATATATATATATATATATATATATATATATATATATATATATATATATATATATATATATATATATATAATAATGTCTAGTACAACCCTCATGCCCTGATTTTTTTTTTTTTTTAGGTGCTTCTCCATGGGATTTACCAGTGTACAACTTAATATTTCAGGCATAGATGGACTGTGCTTCTCATGTGGCCCATATTTCGTATGCCATATTTGGCTGGTTTGTTTGACATGTATTGTCTGAAGGGCCATGAAATGAACCAGACAGTCATCCATAGTGATGGGGGGAGTGAACTGTAAAGTAAGGTGACCAGACTTGCCACTTCCAGGGGACATGTTCACCACAGGATTTCTAATTTTTCTAAAATAACCAGGTGTCATTATATGACATCAGTGGGCCCCAGCACTGCATGTTTTGTATGTCTCCTTTATAAGACACCCAGTTCATGTCTTTTCTACTAAGGCAGTCTCTACTAATGAGCTGAATCAGGTGTGTTTGATGAGGGAGACATACAAAATGTGCAGGGTTGGGGGCCTCCAGGATAGGTTTGAAACCCCCAGCCATACATTATGCATTATAATAATGCATTATCGTCTGTCTCAGACACATTTTCCTCTGTCACTTTCATTGTCAAAAAACCGACAAAATCTCATTGACAGAAAACTTTTGCTTAGAGCCCATTTTCAATAAAGACAAAGTATAAATGGAAAGCCCACAAAACACAAAGAAAAATGGTTCAGAAGGCTTCTGTGTGAGCATTTATGTTTGCTCCTCCCCAGTAAACCACGAGAATTATGTTTTGAATACTATACTAAATATATAAAATTACAGTAAATATTATAAAATTATAGCATTTCATAGTGACCTCAATATCACCCAAAAATGTGTGTAAAATTCTGATATTTCTTATGTTTTATACAGATAAAAGAGCCTGGGGTCAAATTGACCCCAAGGATAACCGATGTGACAAAATGGGTAGAGGACATTGAAAAAATACACTATATTGACAAAAGTATTTGCTTACCTGCCTTGACTCTCATATGAACTTAAGTGACATCCCATTCCTAATCCATAGGGTTCAATTTGACGTCAGTCCACCCTTTGCAGCTATAACAGCTTCAACTCTTCTGGGAAGGCTGTCCACAAGGTTTAGGAGTGTGTTTATGGGAATTTTTGACCATTCTTCCAGAAGCGCATTTGTGAGGTCACACACTGACGTTGGACGAGAAGTCCTGGCTCTCAGTCTCCGCTCTAATTCATCCCAAAGGTGTTCTGTCGGGTTGAGGTCAGGACTCTGTGCAGGCCAGTCAAGTTCATCCACACCAGACTCTGTCATCCATGTCTTTATGGACCTTGCTTTGTGCACTGGTGCACAGTCATGTTGGAAGAGGAAGGGGCCAGCTCCAAACTGTTCCCACAAAGTTGGAAGCATGGAATTGTCCAAAATGCCTTGGTATGCTGAAGCATTCAGAGTTCCTTTCACTGGAACTAAGGGGCCAAGCCCAGCTCCTGAAAAAACAACCCCACACCATAATCCCCCCTCCACCAAACTTTACACTTGGAACAATGCAGACAGACAAGTACTGTTCTCCTGGCAACCGCCAAACCCAGACTCATCCATCAGATTGCCAGATGGAGAAGCGCGATTTGTCATTCCAGACAATGCGTCTCCACTACTCTAGAGTCCAGTGGCGGGGTGCTTTACACCACTACATCCGACGCTTTGCATTGCACTTGGTGATGTATGACTTGGATGCAGCTGCTCGGCCATGGAAACCCATTCCATGAAGCTCTCTGCGCACTGTTCTTGAGCTAATCTGAAGGCCACATGAAGTTTGGAGGTCTGTAGCCATTGACTCTGCAGAAAGTTAGCGACCTCTTCGCATTATGCGCCTCAGCATCCGCTGACCCCGCTCCGTCAGTTTACGTGGCCCACCACTTCGTGGCTGAGTTGCTGTCGTTCCCGAACGCTTCCACGTTCTTATAATACAGTTGACAGTTGACTGTGGAATATTTAGGAGCGAGGAAATTTCACAACTGGACTTGTTGCACAGGTGGCATCCTATCACAGTTCCACGCTGGAATTCACTGAGCTCCTGAGAGCGACCCATTCTTTCACAAATGTTTTTAAAAACAGTCTGCAAGCCTAGGTGCTTGATTTTATACACCTGTGGCCATGGAAGTGATTGGAACACCTGATTCCGATTATTTGGATGGGTGAGTGAATACTTTTGGCAATATAGTGTATCATCATGTCAATTTTATGTTTACAGAGTTGTCCCCACTAAATTAGGAAAAGTCATTAAATCTGAAGCAAAAAAAAAAAAAAAAAAAAAAGTTTATTATATTTTTTACAGACGTTGACCCCAAGGATAATATGAGGGTTAAGTAACAAATCCCAATCAGTGCTCTCAAAACAGTCTCTAAGGTTTTCCACTGAGTCCTTGGTCAATGACTGAACCTGTTGGACGACAAGTTTAGTCCTTTTTAACATCTGTCTGTATTTTGGAAGAAGGTGAATGACGTTATGGTCTGAACGGCCTAATGGTGGATGCAACCTCGATACATAAGCACCATCCACATTACCAAAACACTTGTCCAAAGTTTTACTCAGTCTCATCGAGCAGGTTATATACTGCTCCAAATTTGGCAAAAATGCAGATATTTCGCAGTTGGTAAAATCTCAGAGGAGAAACACTGGGTCATCCGCTGAGTTGCGCAGTGCCTTGTTATAGCTGGCAGCAATGCCCTCAGCAGCAAGTGTGAAGTTTGGCCCAGGTACATAGACCAGGGCAACAGTAATTTGTTCGAACTCTCTGGGCAAATAATGTGGTCTAAATGAAACCATCAATAGTTCATAATCAGTTAAACAATATGTCTCATGTACCGTGATATTTGTTGCCCAGCGGTCGTTGACAAACATACTGAGTCCTCCTCCGATGGTTTTAGATGATTTCTGACTATCACGATCCCATCGAATTAACGAATATCCCTCGAGGCTTATATCATCAGACTCCTCCGTTAACCACGTTTCAGTAATGCAGAGCAGATTTGTTCTCCTGTAATCTCGGTCATACTTCATTAATGCTGAAAGTTCAGGCATTTTATTCTTGAGTGAACGAGCATTAGTCAGAGTTATTGTGGGCAGAGGAAAACGGCTGCTGCGTCGTTTGAGTCGATTCCGAATCCCTCTTCTAGAACCCCTTTTTTTCTTTTTCCTTTTCTTCCACGTTGTTTGTGGGGAATAAATAATATCAAGGGGAACATCACAAAGAGAACTCGGCAAAGTTTCACGTTAAATCGAAGACCCAGTAAATCATCACGGATGTATCAGTCCGTCGTTCCTCAAACCTCCCAGCTCAATCTTTCTTATGTAATGTACTCATAACCACACACATTAATTGACACGTGATCCAAGAATCTTAACATCATCTGTGACGTGAGTACCCATCGCTACACTATACAGGTCATAAAAAAATCTGTCATCAGTTGTCAGAAGATGGAAGCAATAGCTTTTCCATGGTATCATTTCAACATCTGGGAGGTTTTCCCATGTCTTTTCCCATGACTGACACCAAAAAAGCAAAAAATTGACAACCCAAAAACACGTCAATATCAATACAATCACAAATATTTGGGTTCTACAACGAATCAGCCCCCACACTGTTTTCTGTGTGGTGAGGTCCTGAAATAATCCCATTAGAACTAAACATTCTTAATAGAGAACATTCTGAATTCCAGAAGATTCAAGACAAATTAAAAACGGCAACACAGACGTCCAGCTCTTCCGCGCTTGCATCATATGAGGTATCCCTGCACCCCACAATTCATAGAGAGGCTTTAGCTTCAAAACAAATGAGCCCCAAATTACAAAATATATTGTTAAAATCATTACTTTACTCAAACTCTGACCAGCGAGTGCCAGGCTGTTTAAAAAACTACATAGTCACTCTGAGCACCAGCAATTAGTGCAATATACTGATGTATGCTGGCTTTTAAAGAGACAGTTCACCCAAAAATGAAAATTCTGTCTTGACTTACTCACCCTCGTGTTTCTCCAAACCCTTAATACTTTCGTCCATCTTCAGAACACAAATGAATGAATGATTTTTTTGCTGTCTGAGAGCAGATGATACTGATGCCTGTTCTCTATAAAAGAAGAAAATGTGTGAATTTTATCTTAATGAGCTACTTCTATTTGATTTTTACTATTATAAATCTTTTGCTGATGTAAAATATGAATTAAGTGAAATATTTAATGAAACGCAATTATAGTTTATAGTTTTGTTTTTCCAAACAAAATACAATACAAATGCAGAGCATTAGTGTGTGACCTTTGCTTTTAGCATGTTATGCGTTATATTAATGCCATTATTATCAGCATTAGAAACCACTGCAAAATCATTTCAAATATGAATCATAATTTTTGGCCAGAATAAGCATCTCATAGCTGAGAGACTTGTGGAAGAGGAAGTAGTTCAGCAGATCAAGGACAATTTACTTGGCATTATGATGCAATAAATGTAAATACAAAGTAAATACATTATCAGTTTTGTGAGTGTTATTTCTTTGGAACATATACTTAAATAGATACGTTCCAAAGAAAGAGTCTCAGGAACATATAGTCTTAGACTTTTTTTTATTTATTTATTTATTTTAAATTACTAAACCTCTCACTCCTCACTTACTGTTTTGCAGTTACTAGGATTATTTGCTTGCTCCTTGCTGGGTTCAGAAGGCGTATTTTGTCTGTTATTGATTTAATTGATACTTTGTCGCCCCCTGCTGTTCATAGTGGAAGCTTTCAGTTGTTTAATGTGGCCTGTAACTGTTTTTAAGAGCATTAAAAAAAGAGGAGAAAAAACTGAAATAATAGTAAAATAATGTATAAAGTGAATTTGTTGTATGTTTTGAACCCTAACTAAAACAACCTATTAGTTTTTCAGTATTAAATTGAAAGTTAATTAATTAGTTAATTTTAGAACATTAAATTAAGCTAAATTAAAATGAGTAATGTTGTCTTAGCAACTGGCTGAAAATTTTTCTTTCAGGAAATTATCATATGTTTGTATGGTTTTAATTTTAGTTTCAGTTTTATTTTTAGGTAAGTATAATAACTCTGTGCTCCTAAATGTTGCAGAAACATTATTTATTTTTGATAATTTTGCTGTATAAAAAAGATTGTTTCACATTTCCCCATAGCTATCAGCCAGCACACACCCAAACAGAAATAACATTGTGCAGAAGAAAGCATGTATACTGATATATTTTGTACCCAAATATTTTACACCAATATGTTAAAGTAGATTTTTAAAATATTATAGTTAAAAAAATAAATAAACTATTCATATGTCCCTGCAGGATGATATCCACATTATGCTGAGGAGCCAGCAGCAGACAGAACCAGACGCCCTGGAGAGACTGGCTCAAACACAGCAAATAAACCCACATGAAGGAACATATCAGACACTCATTGATTATGATCCTCTCGTCTATGCAAAAGACACTGATAAATCTTGGGAAAAAAGACCTGCTTTTATGAAGAACAACGTGTAGATGCACCTCACAAAACTTGTTCAGGACACATTTCTCCCCAAATTCAAGAAACAAAATGATGAAATAATATTTTGTATAAAAATAATGAAACATTTTAAAACTTTTTATTTCTTAAATACATTTTGTATTTTTTTTTTTTTTTTTTTTTGTGACAATCGAGTACATTTTTGCATCCTTATTTTTGCATTCAATTAATATTAAAATTGTTGTGTAATAACATTACATAGAACAAAACATTTACCTGAACTGCACATGGAAAGTAAGTGCACATGAAGGAATGTTTCAGAGTGAAATACTCCAGATGATGCTTTAAAGTTAAAAAATGCTGACATTGTTCAGTTCACTTATGCTCTGTATCATATAAAGGAAGTGTAGCACTCAGATCTGAATGTAAAACACAGACTCAGAATGAATAACACAGTCTTTGTGATCTTTTGTACATAGCATTATAACACTAGTAGACATTGCTTATTTGATCAGATCTTGCCGCTGACTTTGATATTGTGCATTGTTTCTAAGCTTTTTTTCATCTGATCTTTGCCGTGAGTAAATTATTTGGCCATTTTGAGCTTTTTGATAAACGTACCATTTTTAAACCCCTCCTAAGAGCATTTGTCCAATTAGCCCCAAATTTAGTAATTATCATCTAGACACCCTGGAGACCAATCAAAATAACTTGGATTCATCCAATAGTTTAGAAGACATTATTACACAATCAGTTGGCTAATAACTTTTCTGTCATTAGTGTCTATAGATGATACATACAAAATATCATGTGAATCAGTCAAATGGTTTAGGAGGAGATAAGAAGTTTTTTGGCAACTCAAAATAACCAACAGACTTACACTAATACTGCCCACTACAGGGAACCACATATTAAAAATGCTGTTAGCGTCCTGAGCATCAAGTTACAAACAAATGAGCCAATAACTGAGTAAACCATCATTATTTCTTTCTGTATTTGAGTTTTCAAAGCAAAACATTGCACAAATATTTTGGTACTTTTTTTTTTTTTTTTTTTTTTTTAACATTTGTTAGTTTAAATCCGTTTAAATTCCACATTCAGTCAGTTGTTTTTCAAACAGTGAACAAACATCACCTAGAGCTGTTTCTATGACAACCAATTCTTCAAACTCAAACTGCACCCTAGGAACATAGCAGTTACATCTGTCTGGAATGTAAAGATACATTTTGAAATGATAATAATACTAATAAAATGATTGAAATGATAATAAATGAAATGAAAATGAAATGATAATAAAATAGAACTGAGAATGTTAATATTGGCTGCGTCTGAAAGCTCTAAAATTCTGCCTTCGGAGGCAGCATTCCAAGACAGGAAGGCATCAAGGCACGTTCGAATTCAAATTCTGCTTCACTTCCTGTCTCCGGAGGTACCTTCTTCTGATCTAATTTTGAAGGCAGCATAGATGTATCCGTCGCTGCCTTCGATTTCCCACAATCCTGTGCGTGTGCGCCATATACGCTATATAAATAAAGATATTCTGGTGAAATTAGACTTGTTACTTTATATAATAGATGAGATCTTGACCATGATATACTTTATGAATCGTAATAGTGTAAAAAGCATAATAAATAATATTGTTTGTAATAATAGTATTTAATAAAAATGTTAAAAGGGTTCAAATGAGTAGTAAATAAGAATAATATTTACAATATAATACCAATAATAATGAAACAGCCACTAATAATAATGACCTGTTCTGCAATATTACTTGCATCAGTGCTTTTATTTTTTTAAGCAATAAGTATCTGCCATTCTCAGTCGTCTTCTCCGACGCACAGAACGTCGGTGGGTAATGACATCAAGGTCTTTATGTACTATTAAAGCATTTATATATAACTGTATATATAACTGTATTTTTCTCCAAAATCTACAACTTAACCGTTAGATAACCTAGCAATGGCGTCACGTTCTGCTGCCTTGGAAGTCTGTCCGAAACTGTTCCCGGAGTTGCCTTTGAAGTCATTGCCTGATAAGGGCAGCCAGGCAGCAAGTCAGCTGACTAGTCTTTCGGACACAGCCATTGTTTATTTTAACAAAGAATATTTACGTAAAATTACAAAATAATAATAATAATAATAATAATAATAATAATAATAATAAAATAACAGTTTTTTTTTTTTTTTTTTTTTTTTCTCCAATATGTAATCAAATATTAGCATGCAAACTTTCTGAGACACATGATGATTTGAATCACTAATATCAAGTACTGGTGAATCTATTGCCATCACATGCTCAATATCACAAAGATTATAAATGATTGAGGATGATTGAAACTCATCAGTATCCTGGGACTGAAAGTTTTTCATCTTGGCATTTTTTTAATTTCACCTGAGCATATGTCACATCACTAGATCCAGCGCCTGAAAATACAGAAAATAACTCAAAATGCACATTTCATTTGTATATACAGCGTTTCATTTTATTCTTTAATTCATGATTGAGGTTTATAGATGCAGTTTTCTTGTGAACTGTGATTGATGTTTATATTTTAACTCACCTTGATCTGTTTGCAGTTTGAGATTAGAGTAAATACAGTCAGAACTCTCAGTTTTATTCTCTAAAAGATCACAACAGTTAATATCATTAGCACCTGCTGTATGTCCAACAGTCATAATATCAATGTATTTATAATATCTACATATATATTATATTTTAAAATGAAAACGTGTTTGTTTAGGAATATACTGTTAATTTCTGCTACTGTTATGATCATAAAATCATAAGAGCAGAGACCTTTGTTTTAGTTTACCTTTGTTTTCTTTCTTTTTATTCTGTTTCTTTGTAGATTTCAGTTCAATCTCAGCATAGGTGAGTTCAGTAGAATCACTTACAATGTCTACAATGAGCAACGGAGAAAGGAAAAAGACACATCATTAACTCCCACTTCCCCCACCCAAAAAAAAAAAAAAAAAGAAAAAAGAAAAAAAAAATAGAAAGAAAAAGAAGATGATGCATTGATTTTCACTTTCTTTACCATGAAACTTCTTATCATGATGACATAAAATACATTTAAATTATGTAATTTACCTGTGCTTATGTCTTTATTAACAGCTGCATCAACAGAGTCATAAATATGAGCAGTTCCTGTGATGAAATAATACATTAATTAATATCATATATGTCAAACATACAAATACCATGTTAAACTTTAGAAGAGTGAAAAAATATTTAGTTGTCAGATCTATTCTGTTAATAAAAGTTATCCATAAGTGTCTTCCATCTCAGCTTGTTACGATTTATGGATATTTAATATTTATTTATGGGTAATGGGTAAAGACTGACCAGACAGCAGTGTGTTGTATCTCACTTCACTGTGGTTCTGGTCTGATGTCTGACTGTTGTTCTGCTGTTGACTGACAGTAGAGGGAGACTGAGATCTTCCACCTGCACAAACACAACATGTTTTATGGGCATCTGTGGATCCAATAATCATCTTTAACTTCAATGAAACCTTTTCAATCCACAAAAAGCACCTCATAGTTGAAAAAGGTTCTTTAGATTTTTAAAATGTTCTTCACACTAAAAAAGAGACAGGTCTTCTTTAGCATCGCTCTGAAAACCTATTTTTGGAGCCTTTATGGAGAAGAATGCAACTGAAAACTGACACCTTGTAAAATCAGCTGACATAACATCTTTACCAGGTTTGGAGACTAGTTAAGACCAGAAAAATGTCCTAGGTTGTTGTGGGATAGGAGCTCACAAGGTTTAGGAACAGAGCTACTGTTTGCAAATATATCATGGTAAATTAATTTAACCTTTGTTGTTTCTGTAGCGCCACAGCAGGACCAAGAAGACAATGATCAAAAATATGACAGTCAGTCCTGCAGTCACTCCAGTTATTATGGGCTTGAGACCATCAGATCTTGAGTCTGTGGAAGATGAGATATATTTTTACATTTAGATTAGTGCTGTAAAGTGTACAGAAATATTTCTGCAGTGTTTATAGCTCTTATTCTCACGTCTGACTGAGATCCAGCTCTTGGGTGACTCTCCTCTCTCTGGGTGTTTGCAGTAGTAGAAACCCTCATGTGACTTTGAGACAGTAGTGATGCTCATCTCTGTAGTTTGATTCTGGATGAGTGATCCATCTTTATAGAAATCAGCTCTGAGGTTTGGTGAGGTTGTATGTTGATATAAACAGTGTAGAATCAGATGATCTCCTTCAGTCACAGGATGAACAGGACTCTCCAGAATCACACCAGATACTGAAACAGAGCAAACGTGGACTGCATAAATAGTATAATTATATAAACAATACGATAATCTTTAATTAATTAATTAATTAAAAAAATCAGAAACACAGACTCACAGTGTACAGTGATATTAACAGGATGATGTTTCTCTCCAGATTCAGACTCACACCAGTACACTCCAGTGTGTGATGTGATGGTGGAGCTGATTGTACATGTAGATCCTGTTTGTGATCCTCGATATAATGATGAACAATCTTCCAGCCGTCCACCGTCTGTGTATCTTCTCACTCTCCATCCAGTAGAGTTACTCTGGTCCTCACAGCTCAGAGAGAGAGAGACAGATGTGAAGTGTTGAGTTCTGCTGGGACTGACGATCAGAGAGACTGGAGGAGAAACACCTGAGACGACAATTACAGCTTTAGAGTCTCAGATTTGAGCATGGAAACTCTCTTTATTCAATATGAGCCAGTCGTTTAAGTTCTGTTTGAACTCACCAGTGACCCACAGCAGCTGTGTGTTGCTGTACTGTGTTTTATAGACTGGTTTCTCTCTCTCTGCTCTGCACACATAAACTCCTGTGTGATTTAGAGCAGCAGAACTGACAGTGTACTTTCCTCCTGCTCCTCTGCTGCTGTCTGAGAGCAGATTATAATGATGACTGTTTTCTGTAAAACCAGAGAATGTATGTAATATTAAATGGTATTTTGGACTTGAATAAAATCAACCAATTCAGGCATTTTCACATGAAGCACATTATAACTTACTCGGTGAAACAGTTAAAGTGAACCAGCTGAATGTCCAGCCTGTAGAGAAACTGTAAACCTCACAGATCAGAGTCACTGGATCTCCTTCAGTCAACCACTTCTGTGGAGAGACACTTAAAACTGCTCTGGGATCTGAAATAGAGAAATCACTCATTAATAACTCAATGAACATGTGTTTGTGTGTGTATGAAGTGATGATCAAACTCACCTGATACTGTCAGTGTAACTGCATCGCTCATTTGTAACCAGCGTGATCCTTCTGTTTCTGATCCTCTACAGGAGTATTTACCTGCGTCAGACTCAGTAACAGAACTAAATGTGTGTTCCTGTCGATTACTGAAAAACCAGATTGAACCTTCTTTATACCATCTGTAGCTCCAGCTAGTGACTCCTTCACCATATATGTCACATCTGAGAGTGACTGTGTCTCCTCTGAATACATGTTGAGCAGGTTTAATGGTCACTTTGGCTTTTGGTCTTTCTGTACAATGACAAAAATAATATGATGTTTCTGTTGTATGAACACAGTTACTTGATTGCAAAACACATGCTAAATCAGATTTTGTTCTCGATAGCTGTTATTGCACTAATTCAGTGTTTTATGATATCATATGTGCATTATGTAAGTAAAAATACTTGCCGTATATTGTCACTATTACTGATTTACTGTAATTTGTGTAATATCCTCCTCTTCGTGCTCTGCACCTGTACTCTCCTCCATCAGAGACTTTCACAGGATTGATTATTTTAGTTTCAGCTCCACTAGATTCACGGTTTGAGTCTTTTCTCCAGAGAAACTCCCATCCATTCTGTGACTGAATCAGCTCACATCTCAGAGTAACTGAGTCTCCAGTGAACACTGAACTCTGTGGCTCAACATTCAGAGTTGGTGTAGGAAAATCTGTCAATATAAAGTTAGTGGGATTATGAGTTATTAAAGTTTTTAAGCAGATCTCACCCTCTTATACCAGGGGTGGCGAACTCCGGTCCTGGAGAGCCGCAGCCCTGCAGAGTTCAGCTCCAACCCTAATTAAAACTCACCTGCCTGTAGCTTCCTAGTAATCCTTCAGAACTGATTAGCTTGTTCAGGTGCGTTTGATTAGGGTTGAAGCAAAACTACGCAGGGCTGCGGCTCTCCAGGACCGACATTCGCCACCCCTGTCTTATACTAGTAAATCATTATTGCATCTTGATTTTAAAGGTAAAGTAAGAAATAAATATGTAAGAATCAATTACAGGAACAACCCTTAAGAACCAAAAAATATATGGAAATATACTGCAAAATATAATGTGATAAAATACATAATATAAATGACCATGCAAATACATTAATGCAGTGTCCGTGGCTATATATTGATACAAATATAAAATATATTTAGAAATGAAGACAAAAGTAGCATTAAATGTAATATTCATAAAATTTTAGAAAACTTAATTATATCCATATATTTCTCTCATAAAGGTATCATCTGTTATGTAAATGATGTGATTTCACGTCATTGGTTACCTGTTAAATTCAGAGTTGATTTTAATATTTCAGTTTCGTATTTAAAGCACTTCATGGTCTTGGCCCTATTTACATTTCAGATCTTCTCCATTTCTTCTCTCCCGTAAGAACGCTTAGATCGTCCTCTCAGTTGTTACTGATTGTCCCAAAATCTCATTTAAAATCTAAAGGGACCAGGGCTTTTTCAGTTACTGGTCCTACACTCTGGAACTCTTTACCTTTATCCATCAGATCGTCCCATACATTATCATCTGTTAAATTATCTCTTAAAACATATATTTTTTTTTCTTCAGCTTTTACTTAACTTTTTGTTTTGCCTCTGTTTTGTTTTGTTTTGTTTTGTTTGGTGATGTTTTGTATTACTTATTGTAGTATTTAATGGTTTTAAACTTTTATGTCTTAATGCTTTTGTTGGTTGATATATTTGATATATTTGACTGTGCAGCACCTTGGTCAGCACTCGTTGCTTTACAGGTGGTATATAAATAAACTTGACCTTGACCTTGTAAATATATTGCATATACACGTCACCATATAAATGTGAATGTATGTTCACACACATTCATAGAATGAGTTCAGCAAATTTTTACTTCCCAGCATGCTTTGGTTCTGAATTTGAAAAGAGTAAATGTTAAAATAATTATACTACAGGGCTGCTGAATGCTTGAATCTGATTGGCTGATGAACATTCAAAGGTGTGCAATTATTTTCAGGGAAACACACTGCGAACGTAGTTCCAGGCAGCTCTTGACTGCATTAAATGTCTATATCACTTTGGCACATGATTTCAGTCATTTCAAAGGTCCTTACTGCCTAAAATACCAAAATAACCAAAACCCACAGTGACACTTACCAAACAAATAAATACAGTAAACAATAGAATAAAAAGGTCAGATTATTTCCATTGTTTTGCCACAAAATTCTATTTTATTATGTACAGAAATCACATACTCTTATGTCTCCCACTCTCTCTCCCTTACAGACGATTTTATCAGCAACAGTATAGTTTAAAGGGGTCATCGGATACTAAGTTTACTTTTACATGTTTTTTGAACATTATTGTGTGTTGGCAGTGTATGTACAAATCTACCCTATAATGATAAAAATCCATGCAGTGGTTTTTAATTAATCTGTAAAAATAATATCCCCTTTTTCAAATCGAGTCGTTCTCAGATGCCTGTCGTTGTGGTGTCACACCAACAGAGGCCGCTCCCACCATAGTTGATTGACATGAGCTCTTACCTTAGACCAGCTGTAACAATCCGCCCTCTTTGTTTCGATGCCGGAGCAGGGATGTTAGACAAGAATATGTCTGATTGAGCGATTGAGGTGTTGTGTTGCTGGATGTAATAATGAACTATCTATGTACGATCTACATATATCCGTCTATGTTCGCACAAATCATTCGTGATCCAGCTTCACTTACAGCAGAAGTGAGTATAAGGGTTTTTTTTTTTTTTTTTTTTATGAATCTTTCTGATTGCCTTTCCTAATAACGTGCTAGTTAGCAAGTTTAGCGGCTAAATGCGGCTAAAGTAAACAGACTCGTCACTCCACAGAGAGAGGAGAGGGGTGGGGCGAGCAGAGCTCATTAACATTTAAAGCAGCCTCGACCTGAATGAGATGATTTTTGCAGAGCTGATTTTGGCAAGGTAAAAAGGGTGTTGTTTTACACAACCATTGAGAATTTTTATCCAAAGCATATTATAGACTTTTCATTAAGACCCTAAATCATATCAACTTGTGGAAAATGGGCATTCGATGACCCCTTTAACAACTTGAAATCCACATGATATTTCTCACAAGTGAGGTAACAACAGCACTGTTCCCGATGAAAATGACGTTTCACTATTAGTAGAGACGCTGCCGATCTCTGTTGAGATACACAGAGGTAATCCACAAATGCTCTCTCTCTCTCTCTCTCTCTCTCTCTGTGCGCATGCGGGAGTGAGTGGGCGGAGTTGGCGTGTGAGAGTTCTACGGTGAGAGTGAGTTCTTCTCTTCTTTCTTTCCTCTTTTCTCTCTATCGTTTGTTTTTTTGTTGGTGTTCTGCATAGTTTTTTTTGTGTGTAATCAAATTTGAGGGCAAAAGGGATCTGAGGAGGATTAAAAGTCGCAGTCTTCCAGCATGTGCTGGTTGACGATGGCGTCCTCAGAATGCACAAGTTATGAGCGGCTTTCACGCAGGTATGGTATCAAAATTGCACCTGCAATGAATTGTTCAGTGGAAGAGTGTAGTTTGGCGGTCAGGAACATTGTCGGGCATGAAAGCATAATGTCAGCTTCTCGCATGAACAGCGCTGTAGTGATTTTTTTGGATAACATTGAGAAAGTGAATAGTGTGGTGCAGAAAGGAGTTGTTATACAAGATACATTTACTCCTGTTATGCCCCTTGTTCAACCGGCAAAAAAGATAATTGTGTCCAATGTTCCCCCGTTTATAAAAGATGAAATGTTGATTACCGAGTTGTCCAGGCACGCAACTGAGGAAAGTCCCGCTAGGCTGCAAATCACCCTTACTTAAACACGTCGTTTTTTTTTAGACAGCAAGTTTTCATGGTTTTAAAGAGTGAAATGGAAGAACTAAATGTGGCATTTAAATTTAAGATCGATGGCTTTGACTATGTTGTGTTTGCCAGCTCTGAGACGATGAAATGCTTTGGAGGAAGGGCACATCCGAAGTTCGTGTCCAGCACAGACTGAGGATGTAAGCGCCGATACAGTGGCAGCAGTGGATGATGTAGTGACAAGAGCCGAAGATGAGCAGGTTGAAGGTACGAGTGCTTCTATAGTAGAGGCTGGGGCAAATGAGGAGGGGATGGGAGGATCAGAAATGGCAAAGGATTTAAATGAGACCGATAAAATAGCTGATGTTAGGATGCAAGAAGACAATGCTGAGTATGTGAGTGATGATGCGCTTTTTAAAACACCCTCTGTTAAGAGGAAAAGGAACAAAGGAAAAATAGGGAATGGAAAACTAAAACAATTGTCAGTAACACAAACTGATGTTGAAAGCAGTGCTATTGAAGATTCTGATAGCGACACTTTGGATAGTAAGAACAGAAGGACTAGACATAATGCTTACTCAAGTTAAGTCTTTTTTACAAAGAACAAAAAACATGAAGAATGTGCAGGTTACAGACTTTTTTCCAGATCGTAGAATGTTTGTTGACTCTGTGGGAACGCTAATGAGGAGGAGTGAGGGCGAAGAACAGTTTACTGTTCAAGAAATATATAGACTAAAGAAAATTGCTGCAAAATTGAGATCAGAACTTCAATCAGAGGATGGGTTTGAAACAACATAGAGCAGATTTGAACATGTGGAAATAAAATGCACTAAGTTTAATCCTTCTTTCATACTTATTAATGAGTGTGGTGAGGGTGGGCACTCTTAACATGAATGGGGCATGGGATGCTTATAAAAGAGCACTTTTATTTGAATTAATAAAGCAAAAGAAAATTGATGTCACCTTCATTCAGGAAACTCACAGTGACGGCCTAAATGAAATTGATTGGAGAAGAGAGTGGGAAGAGTCTCATATGAGTTCTATTAGAGGAGGGGTAGCGGTATTGTTTGCTAAGCACTTTATTCCTGTTTCTTTTGAGGTGAAACATGAAATTCCTGGTAGACTTATTGTTATACAAGCACAGTATATGCTCCCACTAATGGTGCTGAGAGAATCTGTTTTTTAAATAAGCTCAATGAATTTCTGCAGAGTTATAATTCAGATGAGTATTTGTTTCTCTGTGGTGATTTCAAGTGTACTGAGAATTATGTACTAGATCGGAACCATGCTGAACCCCATGCTGCTTCAAGCCGCGCAATCTGCACATTGATTGGAACCCACAAATTGTGTGATATATGGAGACATTTGTATAAGAATGATAAACAATATACATGGATACACACTCGTGGGAATTTTATTTCTTTGGCTAGACTAGATAGATTATATTGTTTTAAGCCCCATTTTAATATTGTGAAAGACTGTGTAATAAGTCCTTCAGGTTTTTCTGATCATGCCTTTGTTATATGTACAGTTTTTATAGAAAACATAAAGTCAACGAGTGCCTATTGGCATTTTAATATTTTATTGTTGGGTGATTTAAAGTTCAAAGAGGTTTTTAGTTTTTTTCTGGAAAGAATTCAAATTAAAGAAAGATTGCTTCGCTAATCTGCGTCAGTGGTGGGACTATGGAAAAGTTGAAATTAAACTGTTATGTCAGCAGTAAACTTTCAATGTCTCTAAAAACACTACACAAAAATTGAAAAAAACTTGAAGCTGAAATTGTAGAGTTACAGACACTAATAGAGGCTACTGGAGGACAGAATGGAATTGATGCCCTAAAGTCTAAAAAGTTAATTTTTGCGGACATGCTAGGCATGAAGGCAAAGGGAGCTTTGGTCAGGTCGCACTATCAAAATCTTGCGCAAATGGATGCCCCATCCAAGTTCTTTTTCAATTTGGAAAGGAAAAATGGCCAGAGTCGATTTATTCACTCACTGCGCTCAGAAAGTGGGCAAGAATTGACAGCGCTGCCTGAAATAAGACGGCGGGCTGTAATGAACTTTATGGGAGTGAATATAAGGAAGATGAGGAGTTGTCCTCTAGTTTTTATGCAGGGTTACCAAGGCTACCAGAAAAGTCAAAAGCAGTGCTGGAGAGGCCTTTGTGTGAGCGAGAGCTTTGGAATGCACTGCAGAACATGGAGGGTGGAAAAGCTCCTGGTATTGATGGGTTACCAGTTGAGTTTTACAGAGCCTTCTGGGAGGTGCTGTGTGAGGATCTCTTGGATGTTCTCAATGAGAGCATAGCTGAGGGTTCTCTACCTCTGAGCTGCAGGAGAGCTGTTATTACTCTTCTGCCAAAGAAAGGAGATCTATAAGAAATTAAAAATTGAAGACCGGTGAGCTTGTTGTGCTCTGATTTAAAAATTTTCTCTAAGTCTCTGGCCAACAGATTGAGGGAGGTGATGGGGCAGGTCATACACCCTGACCAGACATATTGTGTACCAGGTAGGTTAATTTCAGATAATATTGTTCTTATCCGGGACATAATAGAAGTCTCTGACATTTTGGGTATCAATTTTGGGCTCATTTCCATTGATCAAGAGAAAGCTTTTGACAGAGTGGGGCACCAGTATCTTTGGGCAACTCTGAATGCTTTCGGTTTTGGACCACGTTTTATTGGAGCAATTAAGGTGTTGTATGGAGACACTGAAAGTGTGCTAAAAATCAATGGTGGTTTGAGCGCCCCTTTTAAAGTTAAAAGAGGTATTAGACAAGGATGTGCTCTTTCAGGAATGTTGTACTCTTTAGCAATTGAACCTTTGTTAAATAAGTTACGCTCTAAAGAGGAAGGTTTACTTTTACCTCATAATAATTCACAGCATCATATATCAGCTTATGCTGATGATGTTATGATTATGATTAATGGGCAGAATGATATAAATACTATGGTAAAAACTATTGAAGAGTTTCAAAGCATATCTGCTGCCAAAGTAAATTGGAGCAAAAGTGATGCATTGGCTGTTGGGAAATGGGAGAAGGGTCCACCATCATTACCTGGTGGGTTAATTTGGAAAAAAGGAGGAATCAGATATCTGGGAGTTTTTATTGGGGATACGGTTACACAAGAAAATAATTGGGTTGGGGTGGTTGAGAAAATTGAGGGTAGGTTAAAGAAGTGGAAGTGGATACATCCACAATTATCTTTCAGGGGGAGGGTTTTAATAATTAACAATTTGACTGCCTCTACATTGTGGCACAGATTGGCATGTGTGGATCCTCCTCCCGGTCTTCTTTCCAGGTTGCAAGCAATTCTAGTAGACTTTTTTTGGGATAGACTTCATTGGGTCCCCCAAGGTGTACTTGTTTTGTCTGTTGAAGAAGGTGGTCAAGGACTCGTACACCTGTTGAGCAGACTTGCTACTTTTTGTTTGCAGTTTATCCAGAGACTTTTAACTGGACCTGAAGATCTGGTATGGAGAAAAGTGGCTCAAATTATCCTGCAGAAAATTGAGAGACAGGGACTTGATAATACCTTGTTTTTTATGGATCACAAACAGTTGAACTTAAAAGAATTACCTTCTTTCTACCGTGGACTTTTCAAAACGTGGGGGCATTTCAATGTAACCAGGATTTGCAAGACAGAATCTTTATTTTGGTTACTTGAGGAACCTTTGGTTAAAGGAGCTCACTTTGATTTATCAGATGTGTATTTGCCTGGTCTCACACTTAAATTATTGGTGATAGGAAATCTGTTGTATAGGTGTTTTGTAAAAAAAAAATTAATAAAGTGGTATTAAATGGAAAAAAAAGACACTGTGTGGTGAGAAAAATTTGGATTGCGAAAAGAGGATAAACCAGCTTGGAGGGTGATATACAGACCACCACTGAATAAGCAAACCGGTGATCTGCAGTGGCGAATATTACACGGGGCTATTGCTGTAATTGCATTTGTTTCTATCATAAATTCAGATGTTGCTGACAAATGTGTTTTTTGTGGAGTAAGAGAAACTGTTTTTCATTGTTTTACGGAATGCATCAGATTGAGGTCTTTTTTGTTTTATTGATTTGTTTTTAAGGTTTCAGGAGAAATTCACTACTAATTTGCTTGTTTTAGGATTGAAGTATTGTCAAAAACAAAGAATTAAATGGCAGTTAATTAATTTTATTCTTGGACAAGCCAAACTTGCGATTTATGTTACAAGGGGAAATACAATGGAGGATAGACATAGTCAGGATGCTGTACTTCTTTTTAAAGCTTTTTTAAAACCCAGGGTTGGTGTTGAGTACAAGTATTAAAAACTAATGAAAGATATGGAGTCTTTCAAGTTTAAGTGGCGTTACAGTGATATCATCTGTACTGTTTTTGAAGGTGAATTAATTTCTGATTTTTTATTAAGTTAAACTTGTTTGTACAGTATATGTGATATAGTGATTTTGGTTGGCTGAATATTGTTAAATAAAGTTTATTTCTAAAAATCAAATCTCTCTCTCTCTCTCTTTCTCTCTCTCTCTCTCTCTCTCTCTAAGTAATGTTATTAATCACAATCTGATATCAACGGTTCAAGCATCGTTTCTAGGTTTGAAATGATGTTTTGGAATTAGTAATGGAGGTGCTGGATGAGATGCATAAGAAATGATTCCTACTTACAATAGTGTTTAAGGACAAAAAAAATTAAATTAAATAAAAAATAAATAAAAAACAGACAAATGCCTTGAAATTTATCATCTGATCGATGTCTTGAGGTGTGGTAACTGTAGTATAAGGGGAAAAATTGACTTCGGTCCGTTGAATTCTTAGAAAATAAAGCCCGTTGTCAATTATTCCTCATATATTTCATGAGTTTTTGCTCAACATTAATATGTTATTATATATTAATATATATTAATATATTATTATTCACTCATTAATAACATGTTAACCTATGTTTGTTTGTGTATGAAGAGATGATCAAACTCACCTGATACTGTTAATTTAACTGCATCACTCATTTGTGACCAGCGTGATCCTCCATCACAGGAGTATTTACCTGCATCAGACTTAGTAACAGAACTAAATATATGTTCCTGTCGATTACTGAAAGCAATGAATGAACCTTCTTTATACCAGTTGTAGCTCCAGCTAGTGACTCCTTTACCATATATGTCACATCTGAGAGTGACTGTCTCTCCTCTGAATACATGTTTAGCAGGTTTAACGGTCACTTTGGGTTTTGGTCTTTCTGTACAATGACAACAATTCACAATGTAAATAATGAGATAATATAATAATAAAATAATAAAATTAGCTGTTTTTATTTGTATAAACAGTTTTTTTTTTTTTTTTTGTTTTTGTTTTTTTGCAAAACACACATGCAATATCAGGTTAGACTGAAGTATTGATCTTTAGTAGAATCACTTATATGTGAATATGTGATGAAATTCACTCACCTTCAGTTTGTCCGGAGTGAATGATTGAAATCAGCACTAAAAACACAAAAAGAAAATGTGAGCATAGAGCTGATATTGCAGGGCCAGCCAGAGGCATAGACGGGATAGGCAAATGCTATTGGCGCCAAATTGCTTTTTTTTTTTTTTTTTTTTTTTATTGCCAATACTAGTTCACTAGTATGAATTTAAAATATTAGCATGCAAAAATGCAACTGTCTCACAAAAAACATATATTGCTTTCAGCTCTCACGACTCACCCTGGTTCAAAGGATGATTAGACTTTCTCCTCACAGCCGCACTTACACATACATCTATCATCTAGTGATACGTGTTCACTAATAAATTACCATCATGTCAAAAGGCCAAAGCCCTCTGGTGACCAGAGAAGAAGAAAAAGAAAAAAAGAAGAAAAAAAAAAAGAAGAGCAGAATAAGAAAACGGGACAAAGACTAAGGTAAATGTGATGTAATAAATGATGATCATATAAATAAACTAGATGAGGTAAAACTTTGTTGATGTTTGTTATGTCTGTGTACTGAGTCCTTAGCCATCTTCAAGAATCAGCTAAAAACAAAACTCTTCCATCTTTATTTGACCCTCTAACTCTAGCACACTCCATTCTAATTCTATTCTTTTAAAAAAATACTCTATTCATTTACTTACAGCTTGTTTTCTTAAAATAATAATAATAATAATAATAATAATAATAATAAAATAAAGCTGCAAGCAGCAATTGAGGGGCCAAGCACTAAAGAGGCAGAATGAGGAGCTAAGTACAGCAAGGAGTAACTAAAGTCATTTTAGGATAATATCAGTTGAAATGGCTGAAAAATCATAAATACAGCCAATGTAATGTAATGGCTTATCACTTTTGACCAACAGGTGGTGCTGTTTTCAAATTGATGTGATGTGTTCTGTGTGAGGTGACAATGACACACACAAATTTTGGTGTTATTATGTCTCAAATGTGTAGTGGTGCTGTATGAAAACAGTTCCCCTTCAGTCGTTCTCTACGACGTTACGTCAATACTGACGTATTTGGGGTCTCCCTTGGGAGCCCAATCACCTCCGATCTTTAGAAGAAAAAGCCAATGAGAATTGGCGAATGGAATTTGCATGCCACGCCAGACCCCCGTACATACGGGTATATAAGATGGTGGCGTGCAACCACTCACTCAGATGAGGCAGATCGGATGTCTATCGCAGCATCAGAGGAGGGGCTTACGCCAGATGAGGCGGAGGAATCCACAGAGCAGCTCCCCGCTGCGGTGACTGCTCAGTCGGAGGCTGATGCCGAACTGGGCGCCATGCTCCTCCGGGCGCCTAAGAGTAACAGGTTGGTTGTGCGCAAGGCGCCTTCCCCCGAACCCTCGCAACCTTTATGCCCGCAAAATGCCGCCACCTGGAGGAATCGGCCGCGTCTCCCATCCAAAGCCTGTAAGCTTTCGTCGGCTCTTCCTGCGAAGGCTTATAGTGCGGCGGGCCAGGCTGCCTCTGCACTTCATGCCATGGACATCCTGCAGGTCCTCCAGGCCCAGGCGTTAAAACAGCTGCACGAGGGTAGGCCTGACAAAGGGTTAATGCAGGAGCTGCGTATGGCGACCGACTTCACCCTCCGGGCGACCAAGGTCACCGCACGGTCCCTTGGTCAGGTGATGGCTGCGTGCGGAGATTACGGTTCTTCTGGCGAAGGACGCAATCAGCCAGCTGAGATGAAATTGGGATTTTACAGTCCCTATTTCACTGTACCAAAGAAAAACAGTGGGTTACGACCCATCCTGGATCTTCGTGTTTTGAATCAGTCCCTGCACAAGATGCCGTTCAAAATGTTAACCCCGAAATGCATTATTTCTTGCATTTGGCACCAGGATTGGTTCGCAGCCATTGACCTGAAGGACGCGTACTTTCATGTCTCGATTTCGTCTCAACACAGACCGTTTCTT
>JAMKFB010000119.1:135044-187955 GCA_036247105.1 Cirrhinus mrigala
AGACGATCAGTTCGTGATTTGATGTTTGCCGCGTCAGAGTCAGAGCGACTCTTTGATTGACAGTCAATGCGGTGAACATTGTTTTTGCCGTGAGTTTAGCGCGCGTTTGAGAATGCAATGGCAACCAGTTACGCATTGTCACATTAGCATAATTTCCAACATTTTAATGGGCAGATGTTTAGAATATTTCACTAGATTTGTAATGAGACGCGTTTGTAAACCTGTTTGCACTGAAGCTGGAGTTTTCCGCCAAAATAAAAGCTCTACTGCAGTTTCCGTCAAAATAAAAGCTCATAGGTTTAGTTCTTGGAAGCAAGGACTAAAATTAACGGACACGCGCACAGAAAATACTGTACAAGCAGAGCAAGCGCGTTGTTTCGATGGCATTTTCCCCTCTATTTCACAAGCGCCACCTGCTGTCAGAGAGTGAAATTCAGTCTGTTGTTTTTGTTTTATGCAGGTTTTAGCATATATTCACAAAGCTTTAAAGTCAGACCATTCTGTTTTTGATTCAAATGTTGAAATGATAAAGACAAATTTAAATTAAAAAATGCTAATGCTACATGTGTTTCATCTTTGTTTGTGTTGTGATTAAAATTCAGTGGTTGGTTCTTTGGTTCATTATTAAATATGTTTAGTTTTTGTAGTAGTACAACTGCAAAAACAGATTAATGGCCAGGAAAAAAAATATTTAGGGCTGATAAATTTTCTCAAATCACCAGCCATTGGCAGATGTGGCAAAACTAGTTTTAGGTCCTGGTTGCAAGTGTAGAAATTAGAACAAAAGTATTGTAATTTTCCTACAGAAGAATAAGGTAAAATAATATACCTGAAAAATACAAATTGTATTTCATTTATTTTACTTACTAATTACTAATAAGTATTTATTTACTAATTTATTTTACAGTGCAATTATTTTACAATATATGGCTATTCCTGTCATAGGAATAATAATATAAAATTATTATTATTATAATATTCTAATTTGTTTGGCTTCCAAATTGACCAGTGTGAGTGTACTTTAGACTGAGACACTATATCACAACTGACTTCTGACAACTGAGTTCCCTGTAAACTTTAAGAACAAGTCAATTCACCAGATTTCTTTCTTTGTTTAGTTTGTACACTAACCTGTTTTGGAGCTCTTAATTTTTAACTCTCAGAGTGCACCAGAGAGATGAATTTAACTTTAAAATGTACAAAATTTTCTCCTGGGGGGCATATATATATATATGCCCATAATTTTGAAAATAGAAAAAAGATTGTTTCACATTTCCTCATAGCTATCAACCAGCACACACCCAAAAAAAAATAACATTGTGCAGAAGAAAGCATTTATACTGATATTGTACTTGTACCCAAATACATTATACTGATATGTTAAAGTAGATTTTTAAATATTATAATTTACAATGTTTGAAACTCTTCATATGTCCCTGCAGGATGAGATCCAAGCTATCATCAATCAGCAGCTGAGGATGCAGCAGCAGACAGAACAGCCTCAGAAAAGATCAGCGTGGAGTGTTTCTTTCCTAAGTCCAGACGCCCTCGAGAGACTGGCTCAAACACAACAATAAACCCACAGGAACATATCAGACACTCATGGATAATGATCCACCCGCCAATGCCAAAAACAATGACCGTGAAAGAACCTGCCTTTATCAGTAACAAATTGGGTGAATCTCACAAAGCCTGTTCAGGACACATTTTTCCCCAAATTTGTTTTCTCCCCAAAAAGAAACAAAATGAAGAAATAATATTTTGTATAAAGATAATAAAACATTTTAGAATGTCTTTGGCGTCACTTCTGGACGCTCAGGGTACCGCTTTATTTTTTCATTTTTCGACGTGCAGCGTCCTCCAGTACTTTACATAAGAAACCATTGGCGTTAATGTGCTGATGCGAAAGGCACTGGGAATTTTATTGTCATGATTAAATTATATATTGGGTAATAATATTGCTATTAATGCATGTATGTTGGGGTTTGATTTTTTTTCAATGCAAATAGTCAAAACAGTTTCATTTATATTACGCTATTTACACATTTAACCCAACCCTGCCCCTAAACCTAACCATTTGTCAAAAAAACAAAATATAACAGGCAGATATAACTATATTCATAATTTATTCAAAAAGTATTAAGATTCCAAGGTTTCCGAAGCAAAACGTCTGATTTTTGAGAAAAATAAAGGCGATCACCGTCTCTGTCCTTCGTTCTGTGTGCTGCTGCAGTCTGTCTGTGCGTGAATTAGTGATGGGTCATTCTTGAACGATTCGTTCATTTTGAACGAATCCTTAATGTGACTCGGGACGAACGAGTCGTCTCAGGAAGTGATTCGTTCAGTCGCGCATGTGCAACATCCTATTAGGTTCTGTACTGGAATTAGTTCACCCGTTCCGAGTCTTCGGGTTTTTGGAGTCGTTAGTTCGTTCATCTTATGGGCCTGTCACGTGATGAACGAACGACTCGGACCCGAGGACTCGAGATGAACTAATCAATTCTCTTTCCGGCTCAAACTGCATTGGTTAAGCTTATGGGGCTGTCAGCCTGTCACGTGATCGTGAACGAACGACTCAAACCCCAAAACTTGTCAGAGAAGAGGCGAGGTGAGCTAATCATAGACTAAAGACCCAGGTAAACAATGAATTAATCTTTTCTGTTTCTTCTAGCATTATAGTTTTGTCTTGTTTGTAGTGTGATCAACGGTTGTGTAAGCAGTCGATGTGTTAGGGAGGCAACAAGTAACATTTAAATTATATTTTGCTAAAATGAACGAAATGACTCGAAAAAAGATTCGTTCATTTTGCTGAACGAGACTCAAAGGTCCGAGTCGGTAAAATGATCCGAACTTCCCATCGCTAGCGTGAATTCAAAAAATGCTGCCAAAAGAAGCAAGCCTTGGTTGTGAAATGCTATTGGCTCCTGGGTGCCTTGTGACCGATTGCATCATGCTATTGTGAAATGCCATTGGCTCGTATGTGTCTCGTGACCAATTGCCTCTTGCTAAAGGTCGGGAGTGTCTTTTTGAATGAGATGTGAGCCTGTTAACCAAGTGGGATCATTTTCAGCGATTAAAACCTTCTGTTATTCGCATAAGGATATCGTAAGGCTTCAGAAGACTCGGAATGCAACAGGACTTGTTTGTAATGCTTTTATACTGCTTGTTTACGGTCAGTTTTTGCAATAAATACCGTGACTGTACTTATATTAGCCTGTTGCGTGTTTTATATTGTTCATAAGTGGGTAGGTTTAGGGTAGGGGTGGGTTTAGATGCTCCAATGAAAGTATACATTTATAGAAAATAATTTATTTTTACAAATGCATACAAACCATTACATTAAGACAAACAACTGAAAACAACGGAGGACCCTGCGCGTCAAAAAATTATGCTGAAGGGGTACCCTGTGCACCATGATTTACAGAATAATTCAATGATTCAGATGTACACTTCTTCACTAATGCAGTTTTATTTTAGTTTTCCATGTAATTTATATTAATGTGACATTCGCACAGTTACATTGTTTTAATGTACAACAGTCTTTGTGCTCTTTTGCACATAGCATTATAACACTAGTAGGCATTGCTCATTTGATCAGATCTATGAGAACATGCGAGGTACACACTAATACCAAACATGCCATCAAAACCATGTTATTGCATTACACTGGCACTGTTTTCCTGATCTACTGTTCAAGCAGCAGCCAGTTTCTTCTTAAGAGAAGCTAAATGAGAAGAGGTGTGCCGGTTCTTTAAATTGATCATAAAATAGAAATTGCCACTGGCGTTGATATTGTGCATTATTTCTAACCTTTTTTCATCTGATCTTTGCCATGAATAAATTATTCTGCCATGTTGAGCTTTTTGATAAACTTACTGTTTCAAACCCCTCATAGAGCATTTGTCCAATTAGCCCCAAATTTTGTAATCATCATCTAGACAGCCTGAAGACAAAAATGTATCAAAAGAACTTGGATTCATCCAATAGTTTAGAAGATAGGCCTATTTTTTGAGCATATTGAGCCATTATTACACAATCAGTTAGCTAAATAGCGTTTCAGTCATTAGTGTCTATAGATCCCTTACAAAAATTAAACATGGTAAAAACAAACAAACAAACAACGTAGTAACCACAAAGTAACAATGGTCTTGCTGTAACCATAGTTTAACCATGGTATGTGTAGTTCTGTTGTGTTGTAAAACCACAGGATAAGAAATCATGAAATTGATGCTCAGGGCACTAACAGCGTTTTTTATTTTTATTTTTTTCAAATAGCAGTTTATATCAATGCACTATTAAAAAAAAAAAAAAAAACAACCTATAGAATCTACTCAATAAAATTAGGTAACAATTAGGTAACAATGGCACTCAGTTTGTTTGGGTAGATTCTATCCTTTATATTTGAGTAAAGAATACCTAAAATTAACAGATATGTCAAACTAAAAAAAAAAAAAAAAAAGTAGGTAATGTCTACACAGCAAAAAGCCCAGTGTTAAATGAACTCTCCTGGGAGTTTGAGTCCATACTCAAGAGTGTTAAAATGAACACTGAAGCAATGTTAAAGTTAATGAGGTAATTAAGTGATTCATTCAGTGATGATTGACCATTATTGAAGACACCTGATGTTAATTAACGTGTTGGTATTTGTTGTATACTATTTATAAGTATATATTTTTGTAATTTATAACATTTGGAAAGAATAACAATTTATTTTATCAAGGATAGTAAAAGGAATTCAACTAAAGACACCCATGAAAAGTAATGTGAGCATTGCATCAGGACTTGTTTTATGGAACTTTTTATGCAAAAAAAAAAAAAAAAAAAAAAAAAAATAAGACATAAAACATAGACTGAATTTTATGAATTAAAATGCTGGAAGGTAGATTCCAGCATTTTATCTGCACTACTTTGCAGGGCGTATGATGTGAAAAAAAAAAAAAATTAAAAAAAAAATAAATAAATAAATATATTATATATATATATATATATATATATATATATATATATATATATATATATATATATATATATATATAATATATAATAATGTCTAGTACAACCCTCATGCCCTGATTTTTTTTTTTTTTTTTTTAGGTGCTTCTCCATGGGATTTACCAGTGTACAACTTAATATTTCAGGCATAGATGGACTGTGCTTCTCATGTGGCCCATATTTCGTATGCCATATTTGGCTGGTTTGTTTGACATGTATTGTCTGAAGGGCCATGAAATGAACCAGACAGTCATCCATAGTGATGGGGGGAGTGAACTGTAAAGTAAGGTGACCAGACTTGCCACTTCCAGGGGACATGTTCACCACAGGATTTCTAATTTTTCTAAAATAACCAGGTGTCATTATATGACATCAGTGGGCCCCAGCACTGCATGTTTTGTATGTCTCCTTTATAAGACACCCAGTTCATGTCTTTTCTACTAAGGCAGTCTCTACTAATGAGCTGAATCAGGTGTGTTTGATGAGGGAGACATACAAAATGTGCAGGGTTGGGGGCCTCCAGGATAGGTTTGAAACCCCCAGCCATACATTATGCATTATAATAATGCATTATCGTCTGTCTCAGACACATTTTCCTCTGTCACTTTCATTGTCAAAAAACCGACAAAATCTCATTGACAGAAAACTTTTGCTTAGAGCCCATTTTCAATAAAGACAAAGTATAAATGGAAAGCCCACAAAACACAAAGAAAAATGGTTCAGAAGGCTTCTGTGTGAGCATTTATGTTTGCTCCTCCCCAGTAAACCACGAGAATTATGTTTTGAATACTATACTAAATATATAAAATTACAGTAAATATTATAAAATTATAGCATTTCATAGTGACCTCAATATCACCCAAAAATGTGTGTAAAATTCTGATATTTCTTATGTTTTATACAGATAAAAGAGCCTGGGGTCAAATTGACCCCAAGGATAACCGATGTGACAAAATGGGTAGAGGACATTGAAAAAATACACTATATTGACAAAAGTATTTGCTTACCTGCCTTGACTCTCATATGAACTTAAGTGACATCCCATTCCTAATCCATAGGGTTCAATTTGACGTCAGTCCACCCTTTGCAGCTATAACAGCTTCAACTCTTCTGGGAAGGCTGTCCACAAGGTTTAGGAGTGTGTTTATGGGAATTTTTGACCATTCTTCCAGAAGCGCATTTGTGAGGTCACACACTGACGTTGGACGAGAAGTCCTGGCTCTCAGTCTCCGCTCTAATTCATCCCAAAGGTGTTCTGTCGGGTTGAGGTCAGGACTCTGTGCAGGCCAGTCAAGTTCATCCACACCAGACTCTGTCATCCATGTCTTTATGGACCTTGCTTTGTGCACTGGTGCACAGTCACGTTGGAAGAGGAAGGGGCCAGCTCCAAACTGTTCCCACAAAGTTGGAAGCATGGAATTGTCCAAAATGCCTTGGTATGCTGAAGCATTCAGAGTTCCTTTCACTGGAACTAAGGGGCCAAGCCCAGCTCCTGAAAAAACAACCCCACACCATAATCCCCCCTCCACCAAACTTTACACTTGGAACAATGCAGACAGACAAGTACTGTTCTCCTGGCAACCGCCAAACCCAGACTCATCCATCAGATTGCCAGATGGAGAAGCGCGATTTGTCATTCCAGACAATGCGTCTCCACTACTCTAGAGTCCAGTGGCGGGGTGCTTTACACCACTACATCCGACGCTTTGCATTGCACTTGGTGATGTATGACTTGGATGCAGCTGCTCGGCCATGGAAACCCATTCCATGAAGCTCTCTGCGCACTGTTCTTGAGCTAATCTGAAGGCCACATGAAGTTTGGAGGTCTGTAGCCATTGACTCTGCAGAAAGTTAGCGACCTCTTCGCATTATGCGCCTCAGCATCCGCTGACCCCGCTCCGTCAGTTTACGTGGCCCACCACTTCGTGGCTGAGTTGCTGTCGTTCCCGAACGCTTCCACGTTCTTATAATACAGTTGACAGTTGACTGTGGAATATTTAGGAGCGAGGAAATTTCACAACTGGACTTGTTGCACAGGTGGCATCCTATCACAGTTCCACGCTGGAATTCACTGAGCTCCTGAGAGCGACCCATTCTTTCACAAATGTTTTTAAAAACAGTCTGCAAGCCTAGGTGCTTGATTTTATACACCTGTGGCCATGGAAGTGATTGGAACACCTGATTCCGATTATTTGGATGGGTGAGTGAATACTTTTGGCAATATAGTGTATCATCATGTCAATTTTATGTTTACAGAGTTGTCCCCACTAAATTAGGAAAAGTCATTAAATCTGAAGCAAAAAAAAAAAAAAAAAAAAAGTTTATTATATTTTTTACAGACGTTGACCCCAAGGATAATATGAGGGTTAAGTAACAAATCCCAATCAGTGCTCTCAAAACAGTCTCTAAGGTTTTCCACTGAGTCCTTGGTCAATGACTGAACCTGTTGGACGACAAGTTTAGTCCTTTTTAACATCTGTCTGTATTTTGGAAGAAGGTGAATGACGTTATGGTCTGAACGACGTTATGGTCTGAACGACCTAATGGTGGATGCAACCTCGATACATAAGCACCATCCACATTACCGAAACACTTGTCCAAAGTTTTACTCAGTCTCATCGAGCAGGTTATATACTGCTCCAAATTTGGCAAAAATGCAGATATTTCGCAGTTGGTAAAATCTCAGAGGAGAAACACTGGGTCATCCGCTGAGTTGCGCAGTGCCTTGTTATAGCTGGCAGCAATGCCCTCAGCAGCAAGTGTGAAGTTTGGCCCAGGTACATAGACCAGGGCAACAGTAATTTGTTCGAACTCTCTGGGCAAATAATGTGGTCTAAATGAAACCATCAATAGTTCATAATCAGTTAAACAATATGTCTCATGTACTGTGATATTTGTTGCCCAGCGGTCGTTGACAAACATACTGAGTCCTCCTCCGATGGTTTTAGATGATTTCTGACTATCACGATCCCATCGAATTAACGAATATCCCTCGAGGCTTATATCATCAGACTCCTCCGTTAACCACGTTTCAGTAATGCAGAGCAGATTTGTTCTCCTGTAATCTCGGTCATACTTCATTAATGCTGAAAGTTCAGGCATTTTATTCTTGAGTGAACGAGCATTAGTCAGAGTTATTGTGGGCAGAGGAAAACGGCTGCTGCGTCGTTTGAGTCGATTCCGAATCCCTCTTCTAGAACCCCTTTTTTTCTTTTTCCTTTTTTTCCACGTTGTTTGTGGGGAATAAATAATATCAAGGGGAACATCACAAAGAGAACTCGGCAAAGTTTCACGTTAAATCGAAGACCCAGTAAATCATCACGGATGTATCAGTCCGTCGTTCCTCAAACCTCCCAGCTCAATCTTTCTTATGTAATGTACTCATAACCACACACATTAATTGACACGTGATCCAAGAATCTTAACATCATCTGTGACGTGCGTACCCATCGCTACACTATACAGGTCATAAAAAAATCTGTCATCAGTTGTCAGAAGATGGAAGCAATAGCTTTTCCATGGTATCATTTCAACATCTGGGAGGTTTTCCCATGTCTTTTCCCATGACTGACACCAAAAAAGCAAAAAATTGACAACCCAAAAACACGTCAATATCAATACAATCACAAATATTTGGGTTCTACAACGAATCAGCCCCCACACTGTTTTCTGTGTGGTGAGGTCCTGAAATAATCCCATTAGAACTAAACATTCTTAATAGAGAACATTCTGAATTCCAGAAGATTCAAGACAAATTAAAAACGGCAACACAGACGTCCAGCTCTTCCGCGCTTGCATCATATGAGGTATCCCTGCACCCCACAATTCATAGAGAGGCTTTAGCTTCAAAACAAATGAGCCCCAAATTACAAAATATATTGTTAAAATCATTACTTTACTCAAACTCTGACCAGCGAGTGCCAGGCTGTTTAAAAAACTACATAGTCACTCTGAGCACCAGCAATTAGTGCAATATACTGATGTATGCTGGCTTTTAAAGAGACAGTTCACCCAAAAATGAAAATTCTGTCTTGACTTACTCACCCTCGTGTTTCTCCAAACCCTTAATACTTTCGTCCATCTTCAGAACACAAATGAATGAATGATTTTTTTGCTGTCTGAGAGCAGATGATACTGATGCCTGTTCTCTATAAAAGAAGAAAATGTGTGAATTTTATCTTAATGAGCTACTTCTATTTGATTTTTACTATTATAAATCTTTTGCTGATGTAAAATATGAATTAAGTGAAATATTTAATGAAACGCAATTATAGTTTATAGTTTTGTTTTTCCAAACAAAATACAATACAAATGCAGAGCATTAGTGTGTGACCTTTGCTTTTAGCATGTTATGCGTTATATTAATGCCATTATTATCAGCATTAGAAACCACTGCAAAATCATTTCAAATATGAATCATAATTTTTGGCCAGAATAAGCATCTCATAGCTGAGAGACTTGTGGAAGAGGAAGTAGTTCAGCAGATCAAGGACAATTTACTTGGCATTATGATGCAATAAATGTAAATACAAAGTAAATACATTATCAGTTTTGTGAGTGTTATTTCTTTGGAACATATACTTAAATAGATACGTTCCAAAGAAAGAGTCTCAGGAACATATAGTCTTAGACTTTTTTTTATTTATTTATTTATTTTAAATTACTAAACCTCTCACTCCTCACTTACTGTTTTGCAGTTACTAGGATTATTTGCTTGCTCCTTGCTGGGTTCAGAAGGCGTATTTTGTCTGTTATTGATTTAATTGATACTTTGTCGCCCCCTGCTGTTCATAGTGGAAGCTTTCAGTTGTTTAATGTGGCCTGTAACTGTTTTTAAGAGCATTAAAAAAAGAGGAGAAAAAACTGAAATAATAGTAAAATAATGTATAAAGTGAATTTGTTGTATGTTTTGAACCCTAACTAAAACAACCTATTAGTTTTTCAGTATTAAATTGAAAGTTAATTAATTAGTTAATTTTAGAACATTAAATTAAGCTAAATTAAAATGAGTAATGTTGTCTTAGCAACTGGCTGAAAATTTTTCTTTCAGGAAATTATCATATGTTTGTATGGTTTTAATTTTAGTTTCAGTTTTATTTTTAGGTAAGTATAATAACTCTGTGCTCCTAAATGTTGCAGAAACATTATTTATTTTTGATAATTTTGCTGTATAAAAAAGATTGTTTCACATTTCCCCATAGCTATCAGCCAGCACACACCCAAACAGAAATAACATTGTGCAGAAGAAAGCATGTATACTGATATATTTTGTACCCAAATATTTTACACCAATATGTTAAAGTAGATTTTTAAAATATTATAGTTAAAAAAATAAATAAACTATTCATATGTCCCTGCAGGATGATATCCACATTATGCTGAGGAGCCAGCAGCAGACAGAACCAGACGCCCTGGAGAGACTGGCTCAAACACAGCAAATAAACCCACATGAAGGAACATATCAGACACTCATTGATTATGATCCTCTCGTCTATGCAAAAGACACTGATAAATCTTGGGAAAAAAGACCTGCTTTTATGAAGAACAACGTGTAGATGCACCTCACAAAACTTGTTCAGGACACATTTCTCCCCAAATTCAAGAAACAAAATGATGAAATAATATTTTGTATAAAAATAATGAAACATTTTAAAACTTTTTATTTCTTAAATACATTTTGTATTTTTTTTTTTTTTTTTTTTTTGTGACAATCGAGTACATTTTTGCATCCTTATTTTTGCATTCAATTAATATTAAAATTGTTGTGTAATAACATTACATAGAACAAAACATTTACCTGAACTGCACATGGAAAGTAAGTGCACATGAAGGAATGTTTCAGAGTGAAATACTCCAGATGATGCTTTAAAGTTAAAAAATGCTGACATTGTTCAGTTCACTTATGCTCTGTATCATATAAAGGAAGTGTAGCACTCAGATCTGAATGTAAAACACAGACTCAGAATGAATAACACAGTCTTTGTGATCTTTTGTACATAGCATTATAACACTAGTAGACATTGCTTATTTGATCAGATCTTGCCGCTGACTTTGATATTGTGCATTGTTTCTAAGCTTTTTTTCATCTGATCTTTGCCGTGAGTAAATTATTTGGCCATTTTGAGCTTTTTGATAAACGTACCATTTTTAAACCCCTCCTAAGAGCATTTGTCCAATTAGCCCCAAATTTAGTAATTATCATCTAGACACCCTGGAGACCAATCAAAATAACTTGGATTCATCCAATAGTTTAGAAGACATTATTACACAATCAGTTGGCTAATAACTTTTCTGTCATTAGTGTCTATAGATGATACATACAAAATATCATGTGAATCAGTCAAATGGTTTAGGAGGAGATAAGAAGTTTTTTGGCAACTCAAAATAACCAACAGACTTACACTAATACTGCCCACTACAGGGAACCACATATTAAAAATGCTGTTAGCGTCCTGAGCATCAAGTTACAAACAAATGAGCCAATAACTGAGTAAACCATCATTATTTCTTTCTGTATTTGAGTTTTCAAAGCAAAACATTGCACAAATATTTTGGTACTTTTTTTTTTTTTTTTTTTTTTTTTAACATTTGTTAGTTTAAATCCGTTTAAATTCCACATTCAGTCAGTTGTTTTTCAAACAGTGAACAAACATCACCTAGAGCTGTTTCTATGACAACCAATTCTTCAAACTCAAACTGCACCCTAGGAACATAGCAGTTACATCTGTCTGGAATGTAAAGATACATTTTGAAATGATAATAATACTAATAAAATGATTGAAATGATAATAAATGAAATGAAAATGAAATGATAATAAAATAGAACTGAGAATGTTAATATTGGCTGCGTCTGAAAGCTCTAAAATTCTGCCTTCGGAGGCAGCATTCCAAGACAGGAAGGCATCAAGGCACGTTCGAATTCAAATTCTGCTTCACTTCCTGTCTCCGGAGGTACCTTCTTCTGATCTAATTTTGAAGGCAGCATAGATGTATCCGTCGCTGCCTTCGATTTCCCACAATCCTGTGCGTGTGCGCCATATACGCTATATAAATAAAGATATTCTGGTGAAATTAGACTTGTTACTTTATATAATAGATGAGATCTTGACCATGATATACTTTATGAATCGTAATAGTGTAAAAAGCATAATAAATAATATTGTTTGTAATAATAGTATTTAATAAAAATGTTAAAAGGGTTCAAATGAGTAGTAAATAAGAATAATATTTACAATATAATACCAATAATAATGAAACAGCCACTAATAATAATGACCTGTTCTGCAATATTACTTGCATCAGTGCTTTTATTTTTTTAAGCAATAAGTATCTGCCATTCTCAGTCGTCTTCTCCGACGCACAGAACGTCGGTGGGTAATGACATCAAGGTCTTTATGTACTATTAAAGCATTTATATATAACTGTATATATAACTGTATTTTTCTCCAAAATCTACAACTTAACCGTTAGATAACCTAGCAATGGCGTCACGTTCTGCTGCCTTGGAAGTCTGTCCGAAACTGTTCCCGGAGTTGCCTTTGAAGTCATTGCCTGATAAGGGCAGCCAGGCAGCAAGTCAGCTGACTAGTCTTTCGGACACAGCCATTGTTTATTTTAACAAAGAATATTTACGTAAAATTACAAAATAATAATAATAATAATAATAATAATAATAATAATAATAAAATAACAGTTTTTTTTTTTTTTTTTTTTTTTTTTCTCCAATATGTAATCAAATATTAGCATGCAAACTTTCTGAGACACATGATGATTTGAATCACTAATATCAAGTACTGGTGAATCTATTGCCATCACATGCTCAATATCACAAAGATTATAAATGATTGAGGATGATTGAAACTCATCAGTATCCTGGGACTGAAAGTTTTTCATCTTGGCATTTTTTTAATTTCACCTGAGCATATGTCACATCACTAGATCCAGCGCCTGAAAATACAGAAAATAACTCAAAATGCACATTTCATTTGTATATACAGCGTTTCATTTTATTCTTTAATTCATGATTGAGGTTTATAGATGCAGTTTTCTTGTGAACTGTGATTGATGTTTATATTTTAACTCACCTTGATCTGTTTGCAGTTTGAGATTAGAGTAAATACAGTCAGAACTCTCAGTTTTATTCTCTAAAAGATCACAACAGTTAATATCATTAGCACCTGCTGTATGTCCAACAGTCATAATATCAATGTATTTATAATATCTACATATATATTATATTTTAAAATGAAAACGTGTTTGTTTAGGAATATACTGTTAATTTCTGCTACTGTTATGATCATAAAATCATAAGAGCAGAGACCTTTGTTTTAGTTTACCTTTGTTTTCTTTCTTTTTATTCTGTTTCTTTGTAGATTTCAGTTCAATCTCAGCATAGGTGAGTTCAGTAGAATCACTTACAATGTCTACAATGAGCAACGGAGAAAGGAAAAAGACACATCATTAACTCCCACTTCCCCCACCCAAAAAAAAAAAAAAAAAGAAAAAAGAAAAAAAAAATAGAAAGAAAAAGAAGATGATGCATTGATTTTCACTTTCTTTACCATGAAACTTCTTATCATGATGACATAAAATACATTTAAATTATGTAATTTACCTGTGCTTATGTCTTTATTAACAGCTGCATCAACAGAGTCATAAATATGAGCAGTTCCTGTGATGAAATAATACATTAATTAATATCATATATGTCAAACATACAAATACCATGTTAAACTTTAGAAGAGTGAAAAAATATTTAGTTGTCAGATCTATTCTGTTAATAAAAGTTATCCATAAGTGTCTTCCATCTCAGCTTGTTACGATTTATGGATATTTAATATTTATTTATGGGTAATGGGTAAAGACTGACCAGACAGCAGTGTGTTGTATCTCACTTCACTGTGGTTCTGGTCTGATGTCTGACTGTTGTTCTGCTGTTGACTGACAGTAGAGGGAGACTGAGATCTTCCACCTGCACAAACACAACATGTTTTATGGGCATCTGTGGATCCAATAATCATCTTTAACTTCAATGAAACCTTTTCAATCCACAAAAAGCACCTCATAGTTGAAAAAGGTTCTTTAGATTTTTAAAATGTTCTTCACACTAAAAAAGAGACAGGTCTTCTTTAGCATCGCTCTGAAAACCTATTTTTGGAGCCTTTATGGAGAAGAATGCAACTGAAAACTGACACCTTGTAAAATCAGCTGACATAACATCTTTACCAGGTTTGGAGACTAGTTAAGACCAGAAAAATGTCCTAGGTTGTTGTGGGATAGGAGCTCACAAGGTTTAGGAACAGAGCTACTGTTTGCAAATATATCATGGTAAATTAATTTAACCTTTGTTGTTTCTGTAGCGCCACAGCAGGACCAAGAAGACAATGATCAAAAATATGACAGTCAGTCCTGCAGTCACTCCAGTTATTATGGGCTTGAGACCATCAGATCTTGAGTCTGTGGAAGATGAGATATATTTTTACATTTAGATTAGTGCTGTAAAGTGTACAGAAATATTTCTGCAGTGTTTATAGCTCTTATTCTCACGTCTGACTGAGATCCAGCTCTTGGGTGACTCTCCTCTCTCTGGGTGTTTGCAGTAGTAGAAACCCTCATGTGACTTTGAGACAGTAGTGATGCTCATCTCTGTAGTTTGATTCTGGATGAGTGATCCATCTTTATAGAAATCAGCTCTGAGGTTTGGTGAGGTTGTATGTTGATATAAACAGTGTAGAATCAGATGATCTCCTTCAGTCACAGGATGAACAGGACTCTCCAGAATCACACCAGATACTGAAACAGAGCAAACGTGGACTGCATAAATAGTATAATTATATAAACAATACGATAATCTTTAATTAATTAATTAATTAAAAAAATCAGAAACACAGACTCACAGTGTACAGTGATATTAACAGGATGATGTTTCTCTCCAGATTCAGACTCACACCAGTACACTCCAGTGTGTGATGTGATGGTGGAGCTGATTGTACATGTAGATCCTGTTTGTGATCCTCGATATAATGATGAACAATCTTCCAGCCGTCCACCGTCTGTGTATCTTCTCACTCTCCATCCAGTAGAGTTACTCTGGTCCTCACAGCTCAGAGAGAGAGAGACAGATGTGAAGTGTTGAGTTCTGCTGGGACTGACGATCAGAGAGACTGGAGGAGAAACACCTGAGACGACAATTACAGCTTTAGAGTCTCAGATTTGAGCATGGAAACTCTCTTTATTCAATATGAGCCAGTCGTTTAAGTTCTGTTTGAACTCACCAGTGACCCACAGCAGCTGTGTGTTGCTGTACTGTGTTTTATAGACTGGTTTCTCTCTCTCTGCTCTGCACACATAAACTCCTGTGTGATTTAGAGCAGCAGAACTGACAGTGTACTTTCCTCCTGCTCCTCTGCTGCTGTCTGAGAGCAGATTATAATGATGACTGTTTTCTGTAAAACCAGAGAATGTATGTAATATTAAATGGTATTTTGGACTTGAATAAAATCAACCAATTCAGGCATTTTCACATGAAGCACATTATAACTTACTCGGTGAAACAGTTAAAGTGAACCAGCTGAATGTCCAGCCTGTAGAGAAACTGTAAACCTCACAGATCAGAGTCACTGGATCTCCTTCAGTCAACCACTTCTGTGGAGAGAACACTTAAAACCGCTCTGGGATCTGAAATAGAGAAATCACTCATTAATAACTCAATGAACATGTGTTTGTGTGTGTATGAAGTGATGATCAAACTCACCTGATACTGTCAGTGTAACTGCATCACTCATTTGTGACCAGCGTGATCCTTCTGTTTCTGATCCTTTACAGGAGTATTTACCTGCGTCAGACTCAGTAACAAAACTGAATGTTTGTTCCTGTTGATCACTGAAAAACCAGATTGAACCTTCTTTATACCATCTGTAGCTCCAGCTAGTGACTCCTTCACCATATATGTCACATCTGAGAGTGACTGTGTCTCCTCTGAATACATGTTGAGCAGGTTTAATGGTCACTTTGGCTTTTGGTCTTTCTGTACAATGACAAAAATAATATGATGTTTCTGTTGTATGAACACAGTTACTTGATTGCAAAACACATGCTAAATCAGATTTTGTTCTCGATAGCTGTTATTGCACTAATTCAGTGTTTTATGATATCATATGTGCATTATGTAAGTAAAAATACTTGCCGTATATTGTCACTATTACTGATTTACTGTAATTTGTGTAATATCCTCCTCTTCGTGCTCTGCACCTGTACTCTCCTCCATCAGAGACTTTCACAGGATTGATTATTTTAGTTTCAGCTCCACTAGATTCACGGTTTGAGTCTTTTCTCCAGAGAAACTCCCATCCATTCTGTGACTGAATCAGCTCACATCTCAGAGTAACTGAGTCTCCAGTGAACACTGAACTCTGTGGCTCAACATTCAGAGTTGGTGTAGGAAAATCTGTCAATATAAAGTTAGTGGGATTATGAGTTATTAAAGTTTTTAAGCAGATCTCACCCTCTTATACCAGGGGTGGCGAACTCCGGTCCTGGAGAGCCGCAGCCCTGCAGAGTTCAGCTCCAACCCTAATTAAAACTCACCTGCCTGTAGCTTCCTAGTAATCCTTCAGAACTGATTAGCTTGTTCAGGTGCGTTTGATTAGGGTTGAAGCAAAACTACGCAGGGCTGCGGCTCTCCAGGACCGACATTCGCCACCCCTGTCTTATACTAGTAAATCATTATTGCATCTTGATTTTAAAGGTAAAGTAAGAAATAAATATGTAAGAATCAATTACAGGAACAACCCTTAAGAACCAAAAAATATATGGAAATATACTGCAAAATATAATGTGATAAAATACATAATATAAATGACCATGCAAATACATTAATGCAGTGTCCGTGGCTATATATTGATACAAATATAAAATATATTTAGAAATGAAGACAAAAGTAGCATTAAATGTAATATTCATAAAATTTTAGAAAACTTAATTATATCCATATATTTCTCTCATAAAGGTATCATCTGTTATGTAAATGATGTGATTTCACGTCATTGGTTACCTGTTAAATTCAGAGTTGATTTTAATATTTCAGTTTCGTATTTAAAGCACTTCATGGTCTTGGCCCTATTTACATTTCAGATCTTCTCCATTTCTTCTCTCCCGTAAGAACGCTTAGATCGTCCTCTCAGTTGTTACTGATTGTCCCAAAATCTCATTTAAAATCTAAAGGGACCAGGGCTTTTTCAGTTACTGGTCCTACACTCTGGAACTCTTTACCTTTATCCATCAGATCGTCCCATACATTATCATCTGTTAAATTATCTCTTAAAACATATATTTTTTTTTCTTCAGCTTTTACTTAACTTTTTGTTTTGCCTCTGTTTTGTTTTGTTTTGTTTTGTTTGGTGATGTTTTGTATTACTTATTGTAGTATTTAATGGTTTTAAACTTTTATGTCTTAATGCTTTTGTTGGTTGATATATTTGATATATTTGACTGTGCAGCACCTTGGTCAGCACTCGTTGCTTTACAGGTGGTATATAAATAAACTTGACCTTGACCTTGTAAATATATTGCATATACACGTCACCATATAAATGTGAATGTATGTTCACACACATTCATAGAATGAGTTCAGCAAATTTTTACTTCCCAGCATGCTTTGGTTCTGAATTTGAAAAGAGTAAATGTTAAAATAATTATACTACAGGGCTGCTGAATGCTTGAATCTGATTGGCTGATGAACATTCAAAGGTGTGCAATTATTTTCAGGGAAACACACTGCGAACGTAGTTCCAGGCAGCTCTTGACTGCATTAAATGTCTATATCACTTTGGCACATGATTTCAGTCATTTCAAAGGTCCTTACTGCCTAAAATACCAAAATAACCAAAACCCACAGTGACACTTACCAAACAAATAAATACAGTAAACAATAGAATAAAAAGGTCAGATTATTTCCATTGTTTTGCCACAAAATTCTATTTTATTATGTACAGAAATCACATACTCTTATGTCTCCCACTCTCTCTCCCTTACAGACGATTTTATCAGCAACAGTATAGTTTAAAGGGGTCATCGGATACTAAGTTTACTTTTACATGTTTTTTGAACATTATTGTGTGTTGGCAGTGTATGTACAAATCTACCCTATAATGATAAAAATCCATGCAGTGGTTTTTAATTAATCTGTAAAAATAATATCCCCTTTTTCAAATCGAGTCGTTCTCAGATGCCTGTCGTTGTGGTGTCACACCAACAGAGGCCGCTCCCACCATAGTTGATTGACATGAGCTCTTACCTTAGACCAGCTGTAACAATCCGCCCTCTTTGTTTCGATGCCGGAGCAGGGATGTTAGACAAGAATATGTCTGATTGAGCGATTGAGGTGTTGTGTTGCTGGATGTAATAATGAACTATCTATGTACGATCTACATATATCCGTCTATGTTCGCACAAATCATTCGTGATCCAGCTTCACTTACAGCAGAAGTGAGTATAAGGGTTTTTTTTTTTTTTTTTTTTATGAATCTTTCTGATTGCCTTTCCTAATAACGTGCTAGTTAGCAAGTTTAGCGGCTAAATGCGGCTAAAGTAAACAGACTCGTCACTCCACAGAGAGAGGAGAGGGGTGGGGCGAGCAGAGCTCATTAACATTTAAAGCAGCCTCGACCTGAATGAGATGATTTTTGCAGAGCTGATTTTGGCAAGGTAAAAAGGGTGTTGTTTTACACAACCATTGAGAATTTTTATCCAAAGCATATTATAGACTTTTCATTAAGACCCTAAATCATATCAACTTGTGGAAAATGGGCATTCGATGACCCCTTTAACAACTTGAAATCCACATGATATTTCTCACAAGTGAGGTAACAACAGCACTGTTCCCGATGAAAATGACGTTTCACTATTAGTAGAGACGCTGCCGATCTCTGTTGAGATACACAGAGGTAATCCACAAATGCTCTCTCTCTCTCTCTCTCTCTCTCTCTGTGCGCATGCGGGAGTGAGTGGGCGGAGTTGGCGTGTGAGAGTTCTACGGTGAGAGTGAGTTCTTCTCTTCTTTCTTTCCTCTTTTCTCTCTATCGTTTGTTTTTTTGTTGGTGTTCTGCATAGTTTTTTTGTGTGTAATCAAATTTGAGGGCAAAAGGGATCTGAGGAGGATTAAAAGTCGCAGTCTTCCAGCATGTGCTGGTTGACGATGGCGTCCTCAGAATGCACAAGTTATGAGCGGCTTTCACGCAGGTATGGTATCAAAATTGCACCTGCAATGAATTGTTCAGTGGAAGAGTGTAGTTTGGCGGTCAGGAACATTGTCGGGCATGAAAGCATAATGTCAGCTTCTCGCATGAACAGCGCTGTAGTGATTTTTTTGGATAACATTGAGAAAGTGAATAGTGTGGTGCAGAAAGGAGTTGTTATACAAGATACATTTACTCCTGTTATGCCCCTTGTTCAACCGGCAAAAAAGATAATTGTGTCCAATGTTCCCCCGTTTATAAAAGATGAAATGTTGATTACCGAGTTGTCCAGGCACGCAACTGAGGAAAGTCCCGCTAGGCTGCAAATCACCCTTACTTAAACACGTCGTTTTTTTTTAGACAGCAAGTTTTCATGGTTTTAAAGAGTGAAATGGAAGAACTAAATGTGGCATTTAAATTTAAGATCGATGGCTTTGACTATGTTGTGTTTGCCAGCTCTGAGACGATGAAATGCTTTGGAGGAAGGGCACATCCGAAGTTCGTGTCCAGCACAGACTGAGGATGTAAGCGCCGATACAGTGGCAGCAGTGGATGATGTAGTGACAAGAGCCGAAGATGAGCAGGTTGAAGGTACGAGTGCTTCTATAGTAGAGGCTGGGGCAAATGAGGAGGGGATGGGAGGATCAGAAATGGCAAAGGATTTAAATGAGACCGATAAAATAGCTGATGTTAGGATGCAAGAAGACAATGCTGAGTATGTGAGTGATGATGCGCTTTTTAAAACACCCTCTGTTAAGAGGAAAAGGAACAAAGGAAAAATAGGGAATGGAAAACTAAAACAATTGTCAGTAACACAAACTGATGTTGAAAGCAGTGCTATTGAAGATTCTGATAGCGACACTTTGGATAGTAAGAACAGAAGGACTAGACATAATGCTTACTCAAGTTAAGTCTTTTTTACAAAGAACAAAAAACATGAAGAATGTGCAGGTTACAGACTTTTTTCCAGATCGTAGAATGTTTGTTGACTCTGTGGGAACGCTAATGAGGAGGAGTGAGGGCGAAGAACAGTTTACTGTTCAAGAAATATATAGACTAAAGAAAATTGCTGCAAAATTGAGATCAGAACTTCAATCAGAGGATGGGTTTGAAACAACATAGAGCAGATTTGAACATGTGGAAATAAAATGCACTAAGTTTAATCCTTCTTTCATACTTATTAATGAGTGTGGTGAGGGTGGGCACTCTTAACATGAATGGGGCATGGGATGCTTATAAAAGAGCACTTTTATTTGAATTAATAAAGCAAAAGAAAATTGATGTCACCTTCATTCAGGAAACTCACAGTGACGGCCTAAATGAAATTGATTGGAGAAGAGAGTGGGAAGAGTCTCATATGAGTTCTATTAGAGGAGGGGTAGCGGTATTGTTTGCTAAGCACTTTATTCCTGTTTCTTTTGAGGTGAAACATGAAATTCCTGGTAGACTTATTGTTATACAAGCACAGTATATGCTCCCACTAATGGTGCTGAGAGAATCTGTTTTTTAAATAAGCTCAATGAATTTCTGCAGAGTTATAATTCAGATGAGTATTTGTTTCTCTGTGGTGATTTCAAGTGTACTGAGAATTATGTACTAGATCGGAACCATGCTGAACCCCATGCTGCTTCAAGCCGCGCAATCTGCACATTGATTGGAACCCACAAATTGTGTGATATATGGAGACATTTGTATAAGAATGATAAACAATATACATGGATACACACTCGTGGGAATTTTATTTCTTTGGCTAGACTAGATAGATTATATTGTTTTAAGCCCCATTTTAATATTGTGAAAGACTGTGTAATAAGTCCTTCAGGTTTTTCTGATCATGCCTTTGTTATATGTACAGTTTTTATAGAAAACATAAAGTCAACGAGTGCCTATTGGCATTTTAATATTTTATTGTTGGGTGATTTAAAGTTCAAAGAGGTTTTTAGTTTTTTTCTGGAAAGAATTCAAATTAAAGAAAGATTGCTTCGCTAATCTGCGTCAGTGGTGGGACTATGGAAAAGTTGAAATTAAACTGTTATGTCAGCAGTAAACTTTCAATGTCTCTAAAAACACTACACAAAAATTGAAAAAAACTTGAAGCTGAAATTGTAGAGTTACAGACACTAATAGAGGCTACTGGAGGACAGAATGGAATTGATGCCCTAAAGTCTAAAAAGTTAATTTTTGCGGACATGCTAGGCATGAAGGCAAAGGGAGCTTTGGTCAGGTCGCACTATCAAAATCTTGCGCAAATGGATGCCCCATCCAAGTTCTTTTTCAATTTGGAAAGGAAAAATGGCCAGAGTCGATTTATTCACTCACTGCGCTCAGAAAGTGGGCAAGAATTGACAGCGCTGCCTGAAATAAGACGGCGGGCTGTAATGAACTTTATGGGAGTGAATATAAGGAAGATGAGGAGTTGTCCTCTAGTTTTTATGCAGGGTTACCAAGGCTACCAGAAAAGTCAAAAGCAGTGCTGGAGAGGCCTTTGTGTGAGCGAGAGCTTTGGAATGCACTGCAGAACATGGAGGGTGGAAAAGCTCCTGGTATTGATGGGTTACCAGTTGAGTTTTACAGAGCCTTCTGGGAGGTGCTGTGTGAGGATCTCTTGGATGTTCTCAATGAGAGCATAGCTGAGGGTTCTCTACCTCTGAGCTGCAGGAGAGCTGTTATTACTCTTCTGCCAAAGAAAGGAGATCTATAAGAAATTAAAAATTGAAGACCGGTGAGCTTGTTGTGCTCTGATTTAAAAATTTTCTCTAAGTCTCTGGCCAACAGATTGAGGGAGGTGATGGGGCAGGTCATACACCCTGACCAGACATATTGTGTACCAGGTAGGTTAATTTCAGATAATATTGTTCTTATCCGGGACATAATAGAAGTCTCTGACATTTTGGGTATCAATTTTGGGCTCATTTCCATTGATCAAGAGAAAGCTTTTGACAGAGTGGGGCACCAGTATCTTTGGGCAACTCTGAATGCTTTCGGTTTTGGACCACGTTTTATTGGAGCAATTAAGGTGTTGTATGGAGACACTGAAAGTGTGCTAAAAATCAATGGTGGTTTGAGCGCCCCTTTTAAAGTTAAAAGAGGTATTAGACAAGGATGTGCTCTTTCAGGAATGTTGTACTCTTTAGCAATTGAACCTTTGTTAAATAAGTTACGCTCTAAAGAGGAAGGTTTACTTTTACCTCATAATAATTCACAGCATCATATATCAGCTTATGCTGATGATGTTATGATTATGATTAATGGGCAGAATGATATAAATACTATGGTAAAAACTATTGAAGAGTTTCAAAGCATATCTGCTGCCAAAGTAAATTGGAGCAAAAGTGATGCATTGGCTGTTGGGAAATGGGAGAAGGGTCCACCATCATTACCTGGTGGGTTAATTTGGAAAAAAGGAGGAATCAGATATCTGGGAGTTTTTATTGGGGATACGGTTACACAAGAAAATAATTGGGTTGGGGTGGTTGAGAAAATTGAGGGTAGGTTAAAGAAGTGGAAGTGGATACATCCACAATTATCTTTCAGGGGGAGGGTTTTAATAATTAACAATTTGACTGCCTCTACATTGTGGCACAGATTGGCATGTGTGGATCCTCCTCCCGGTCTTCTTTCCAGGTTGCAAGCAATTCTAGTAGACTTTTTTTGGGATAGACTTCATTGGGTCCCCCAAGGTGTACTTGTTTTGTCTGTTGAAGAAGGTGGTCAAGGACTCGTACACCTGTTGAGCAGACTTGCTACTTTTTGTTTGCAGTTTATCCAGAGACTTTTAACTGGACCTGAAGATCTGGTATGGAGAAAAGTGGCTCAAATTATCCTGCAGAAAATTGAGAGACAGGGACTTGATAATACCTTGTTTTTTATGGATCACAAACAGTTGAACTTAAAAGAATTACCTTCTTTCTACCGTGGACTTTTCAAAACGTGGGGGCATTTCAATGTAACCAGGATTTGCAAGACAGAATCTTTATTTTGGTTACTTGAGGAACCTTTGGTTAAAGGAGCTCACTTTGATTTATCAGATGTGTATTTGCCTGGTCTCACACTTAAATTATTGGTGATAGGAAATCTGTTGTATAGGTGTTTTGTAAAAAAAAAAATTAATAAAGTGGTATTAAATGGAAAAAAAGACACTGTGTGGTGAGAAAAATTTGGATTGCGAAAAGAGGATAAACCAGCTTGGAGGGTGATATACAGACCACCACTGAATAAGCAAACCGGTGATCTGCAGTGGCGAATATTACACGGGGCTATTGCTGTAATTGCATTTGTTTCTATCATAAATTCAGATGTTGCTGACAAATGTGTTTTTTGTGGAGTAAGAGAAACTGTTTTTCATTGTTTTACGGAATGCATCAGATTGAGGTCTTTTTTGTTTTATTGATTTGTTTTTAAGGTTTCAGGAGAAATTCACTACTAATTTGCTTGTTTTAGGATTGAAGTATTGTCAAAAACAAAGAATTAAATGGCAGTTAATTAATTTTATTCTTGGACAAGCCAAACTTGCGATTTATGTTACAAGGGGAAATACAATGGAGGATAGACATAGTCAGGATGCTGTACTTCTTTTTAAAGCTTTTTTAAAACCCAGGGTTGGTGTTGAGTACAAGTATTAAAAACTAATGAAAGATATGGAGTCTTTCAAGTTTAAGTGGCGTTACAGTGATATCATCTGTACTGTTTTTGAAGGTGAATTAATTTCTGATTTTTTATTAAGTTAAACTTGTTTGTACAGTATATGTGATATAGTGATTTTGGTTGGCTGAATATTGTTAAATAAAGTTTATTTCTAAAAATCAAATCTCTCTCTCTCTCTCTCTTCTCTCTCTCTCTCTCTCTCTCTCTCTCTAAGTAATGTTATTAATCACAATCTGATATCAACGGTTCAAGCATCGTTTCTAGGTTTGAAATGATGTTTTGGAATTAGTAATGGAGGTGCTGGATGAGATGCATAAGAAATGATTCCTACTTACAATAGTGTTTAAGGACAAAAAAAAATTAAATTAAATAAAAAATAAATAAAAAACAGACAAATGCCTTGAAATTTATCATCTGATCGATGTCTTGAGGTGTGGTAACTGTAGTATAAGGGGAAAAATTGACTTCGGTCCGTTGAATTCTTAGAAAATAAAGCCCGTTGTCAATTATTCCTCATATATTTCATGAGTTTTTGCTCAACATTAATATGTTATTATATATTAATATATATTAATATATTATTATTCACTCATTAATAACATGTTAACCTATGTTTGTTTGTGTATGAAGAGATGATCAAACTCACCTGATACTGTTAATTTAACTGCATCACTCATTTGTGACCAGCGTGATCCTCCATCACAGGAGTATTTACCTGCATCAGACTTAGTAACAGAACTAAATATATGTTCCTGTCGATTACTGAAAGCAATGAATGAACCTTCTTTATACCAGTTGTAGCTCCAGCTAGTGACTCCTTTACCATATATGTCACATCTGAGAGTGACTGTCTCTCCTCTGAATACATGTTTAGCAGGTTTAACGGTCACTTTGGGTTTTGGTCTTTCTGTACAATGACAACAATTCACAATGTAAATAATGAGATAATATAATAATAAAATAATAAAATTAGCTGTTTTTATTTGTATAAACAGTTTTTTTTTTTTTTTTTTTTTTTTTTTTGCAAAACACACATGCAATATCAGGTTAGACTGAAGTATTGATCTTTAGTAGAATCACTTATATGTGAATATGTGATGAAATTCACTCACCTTCAGTTTGTCCGGAGTGAATGATTGAAATCAGCACTAAAAACACAAAAAGAAAATGTGAGCATAGAGCTGATATTGCAGGGCCAGCCAGAGGCATAGACGGGATAGGCAAATGCTATTGGCGCCAAATTGCTTTTTTTTTTTTTTTTTTTTTTTATTGCCAATACTAGTTCACTAGTATGAATTTAAAATATTAGCATGCAAAAATGCAACTGTCTCACAAAAACATATATTGCTTTCAGCTCTCACGACTCACCCTGGTTCAAAGGATGATTAGACTTTCTCCTCACAGCCGCACTTACACATACATCTATCATCTAGTGATACGTGTTCACTAATAAATTACCATCATGTCAAAAGGCCAAAGCCCTCTGGTGACCAGAGAAGAAGAAAAAGAAAAAAAGAAGAAAAAAAAAAAAGAAGAGCAGAATAAGAAAACGGGACAAAGACTAAGGTAAATGTGATGTAATAAATGATGATCATATAAATAAACTAGATGAGGTAAAACTTTGTTGATGTTTGTTATGTCTGTGTACTGAGTCCTTAGCCATCTTCAAGAATCAGCTAAAAACAAAACTCTTCCATCTTTATTTGACCCTCTAACTCTAGCACACTCCATTCTAATTCTATTCTTTTAAAAAAATACTCTATTCATTTACTTACAGCTTGTTTTCTTAAAATAATAATAATAATAATAATAATAATAATAATAATAATAATAATAATAATAATAAAATAAAGCTGCAAGCAGCAATTGAGGGGCCAAGCACTAAAGAGGCAGAATGAGGAGCTAAGTACAGCAAGGAGTAACTAAAGTCATTTTAGGATAATATCAGTTGAAATGGCTGAAAAATCATAAATACAGCCAATGTAATGTAATGGCTTATCACTTTTGACCAACAGGTGGTGCTGTTTTCAAATTGATGTGATGTGTTCTGTGTGAGGTGACAATGACACACACAAATTTTGGTGTTATTATGTCTCAAATGTGTAGTGGTGCTGTATGAAAACAGTTCCCCTTCAGTCGTTCTCTACGACGTTACGTCAATACTGACGTATTTGGGGTCTCCCTTGGGAGCCCAATCACCTCCGATCTTTAGAAGAAAAAGCCAATGAGAATTGGCGAATGGAATTTGCATGCCACACCACACCCCATACATACGGGTATATAAGATGGTGGCGTGCAACCACTCACTCAGATGAGGCAGATCGGATGTCTATCGCAGCATCAGAGGAGGGGCTTACGCCAGATGAGGCGGAGGAATCCACAGAGCAGCTCCCCGCTGCGGTGACTGCTCAGTCGGAGGCTGATGCCGAACTGGGCGCCATGCTCCTCCGGGCGCCTAAGAGTAACAGGTTGGTTGTGCGCAAGGCGCCTTCCCCCGAACCCTCGCAACCTTTATGCCCGCAAAATGCCGCCACCTGGAGGAATCGGCCGCGTCTCCCATCCAAAGCCTGTAAGCTTTCGTCGGCTCTTCCTGCGAAGGCTTATAGTGCGGCGGGCCAGGCTGCCTCTGCACTTCATGCCATGGACATCCTGCAGGTCCTCCAGGCCCAGGCGTTAAAACAGCTGCACGAGGGTAGGCCTGACAAAGGGTTAATGCAGGAGCTGCGTATGGCGACCGACTTCACCCTCCGGGCGACCAAGGTCACCGCGCGGTCCCTTGGTCAGGTGATGGCTGCGTGCGGAGATTACGGTTCTTCTGGCGAAGGACGCAATCAGCCAGCTGAGATGAAATTGGGATTTTACAGTCCCTATTTCACTGTACCAAAGAAAAACAGTGGGTTACGACCCATCCTGGATCTTCGTGTTTTGAATCAGTCCCTGCACAAGATGCCGTTCAAAATGTTAACCCCGAAATGCATTATTTCTTGCATTTGGCACCAGGATTGGTTCGCAGCCATTGACCTGAAGGACGCGTACTTTCATGTCTCGATTTCGTCTCAACACAGACCGTTTCTTCGGTTTGCTTTCATGCTTAGGGGATGGGCACCATTTGGCACCTGCGCCCCGATCTATAGAACCTTTATGTATGGCTTCTGGACGGGACGCGGCAGACCTCTCCGGCCTTCCCCAGGCCGTGATAGATACTGTAACTCAGGCTAGAGCCCCCTCTACGAGGCAGGCTTATGCTCTGAGGTGGGGTCTGGTGTTCCTCTCATCAAGATGACCCTCAGAGATGTTCGGTTGTAGTGGTGGTTTCCTTTTTGCAAGAAAAGTTGGAGCAGAGGCTGTCCCCCTCCACTTTAAAGATCTACGTGGCAGCCATCGCGGCGTATTACGACACGGTGGATGGCCTGCCCCTTGGAAGGCATCACCTGATCGTCAGGTTCCTGAGAGGTGCGAGGAGGCTAAACCCCCCCTCGTTCGCACCTCATCCCCTCTTGGGTTCTCTCTGTGGTCCTTAAAGGCCTTCAGCGAGATCCCTTTGAGCTGCTCGAATCAGTTGAGCTTAACTCCCTGGGGTCGACGATCATGCCGGTATAAGATAAGATAAGATAAGATAAGATAAGTGCGATCTAAAAGACACTAAAAATACTCTGGCGATTTTGGTCACACAAATAAGTGTTATACATCATTGGAAACCATTAAGTGTATACTTTTATTTGAACACACTCACAATAAAAACTGAACTGTGTGCTTCTATAAATTTAAAAAAATAAACAGGGTGCTTTCTCAGTCTTCACTGTCTCCGCGAAATGCGTCAATAAAATGAAACTAAACTCAGTGAATACTCGGCACACTGACAGGAGGGATATATCTATAGAAAACTTGATATCTCTACTTTTAAATAAATCAAGTCTTATCAAAAACAAATATTCTGTGCTAAAGTAATCCGTGTGAAACCAACGTGATGCCTAGTTTTTCCCTCAGAGCTAATTATTTTTAATGCGATCACGCCCACGAGCTGCTTTTGCTTTTGATATGATAAATAGCCACGTGCACGGCGCCACGTGTTAGCGCCCACATCATCGTAAACAAAGCTTGACATTTCATCAAGTTCATCTCGGCTACTGTTCGTTTCTGGAAAAAGACGCGCTGAGAGGAATGGCAGAATTCACCTCAGATGAAGAACACAACGCGACGCGCGGCTGATCCAGAGGAAGAGATCCGCCTGATGAGTATGTGATGTTTCTTTAATTAACGTGTTATTTTGACATAAGCTTGAACACATTTACTAGCACATTTACATTTTGAAAATGATATGTAGTTCATTGTATCAAAATTTTTTATGACGCAACCAAGTTTTCATGTTCTATATAATATAAAACAAAAATACTATATAAAGTAATATGAGTGTTCACTGTAACACGATGAAAGCTACGAGTCTAAGTATGTCTAGATCATGTTTATTATTAATACTCTGTTCCCAAATAGAGTTTTATAATGTGCTAAACGATCATTTGTTTCTCAGATATAACATGTCCTTTTTACATAGTACAAAGTATGCGTGAATCTGTGACTACAAGATCGTTATATACAGATTCTAATGATATTAACATGCTCAGAGATGTTTTTGTGTTTTTGTTTTTTAGTGATTTGATACCTGCACCGCAGATGAATCTTGCTGATTTTTACTGGAGGCCCTTCAAACAGTTTACTTCTGAGAGTGCTGTATCAACATCAGATGTTATTTTTCACTGATTTTTTATGGTAAAATAAGCTCTGTGACTATGCTTTTTTTTTTATTTATTTTTTTTTTATTTTTATCTTGAATCCATGGAAAGAATCAGCAAACACTTAAATATCAGGTATGGTTTACTAGTTTGACTTGCTGAACAGGAATGACACAAGGTCTGTTCACATCTCTGTGGTTAGGTCAGTGAGTACAATAATAATCTTTGACCTTCATTATGTATGTTTTGATTATATTGTGTTGTAAATAAAATACAAATGACCAAAACCCCCCCATTATCTTACTTTCCTCTCATTCTTTGTTACCTGCCTCATAGTGATGGGCCATTAGGGGACTGCCTTTTGTCTCTCAGGTGTGAATTACTAAATATTCATTATCCCTCCCTCGCATACGGCTTTCTATCACAAAACACGTCTTAGAAAATTTACATCAATATATTGTTTTCTGTGAAAGAGTAAGCACGATCATTTTCACATAATTTTGAAGTAAATATTCTAGCCTACAAGAGTGATTAGTCAAAAGCCTTGTTCAGGACTATTCAGTATGAGTTTTGTGGCCTTATTTCAGCTACATTTATTTTCCCAAAACTTACTAACCACGCATAATCTTTTTTTTCTAAAAAATGCAAACATGTGCATCCATCCTGCTCACATATTATTGTAGCACCGTTTGTGCTGAATACAAAAAATGTATATGTTGGCTGGTAGTATGTTATAAGTAGCTGAAATAAGCACAAATGTCAGGGCATGTCAAAACATCTAAAGGGCCCCAAAATCACCTCAGACCCCAGAGGGTTAAGTATCTTTCACTTAAGACCTCGCTCCTGATCGCGCTCACTTCCATCAAGAGGGTGGGGGACCTGCACGCATTCTCTGTCAACGAATCGTGCCTTGAGTTTGGTCCGGCTGATTCTCACGTTCGCCTGAGACGCCTGAAGGTTCCCACCACTCCTTTTCGAGATCAGGTGGTGAACCTGCAAGCGCTGCCCCCTGAGGAGGCAGACCTGGCCTTAGGGTTGCTGTGTCCCGTTCAGGCATTTCGCATCTACGTGGGCTGCACCCAGAGCTTCAGACGCTCTGAAAAGCTCTTTGTCTGCTTTGGGGGACAGCAGAAGAGGAATGCTGTCTCCAAACAGAGGTTGGCCCATTGGGTGGTTGATGCCATCACCCTGGCATATCAGTGCCAGGGTGAGCCGTGCCCCCTAGGATTTCGAGCCCACTCCACCCGGAGTGTCGCCTCCTCCTCGGCCTTAGCACATGGCGCCTCTTGAGCAGGCATTTGTAGAGCTGCGGGCTGGGTGACACCTAACACCTTTGCAAGATTTTACAACCTCCGCGTAGAGCCTGTTTCCTCCCGCATTTTAAGGTAAAATTCAGGTAATTTGGAGGACGGCTCGGTGTCGGCTTGCTGTGCCATTCCATTCGGATCAGTGCGCCTTTCCCTGCGGTTCCCCGTGGGTCCTCCGTGCCTACCAGTCCGAACTACTCGGAGTAGTTCGTTACTGTGCTGGTAGTGGGTTTCCTTCGCCCCCTCCAGATGTGGCTTGAGTCTCTAATTTTTCCACGATTAACCATCGTGTTCCTCTAACCTGACAAGCGATTTTGTAACTACTATCTTCACATGACGTTTATTTTTTGTCACAGTCTGCACCCCCCAATGGTGTGCTTCAATCTTGGCATCCCTGTGGGGCCCCATCTGCTGGCTCCCAGGGCGTTAGGTAGGTTACGCACTGAGTACTTTTGCTCCAACACGCTTGCCTGTTGGTATTTGTCCTCAATGACGTAACGTGGTTCAGGCTTGTGGCGTTTTCCATAGGGAGACCCCAAATACGTCAGTATTGACGTAACGTCGTAGAGAATGACTGAAGTGGAACGTCTCGGTTACAGCTGTAACCCTCGTTCCCTGAACAACCCACAACCTGGACTACGCTGGAGATGCCGGGTGATTCGGCTCCTCAGCAAAAACCTGAGCCATCTTATATACCCGTATGTACGGGGTGTGGCGTGACATGCAAATTCCACTCGCCCATTCTCATTGGCTTTTTCTTCTAAAGATCGGAGGTGATTGGGCTCCCAAGGGAGACCCCAAATACGCCAGTATTGACGTAACATCTCCGTTCCCTCCTTCAGGGAACGAGGGTTACAGTTGTAACCGAGACATTTTGTCTATCGACACGAAATCCATAACTTTGTGTAAGCACAGTCTGAAGATGATTTGAGTCAAATTTGGTGAAAATCGGGCCAACTGTCTAGGAGGACTTCAAACAAGTAAGTTCTGTACAAGAAAGTTCAGCCAACTGTGGTATAATTGATATGTATGTTGTCGGTATGACCCAGGCTAATGCAATTAGAAGTTATTAGCATTTTTGGAAATTCATTATTAATGTTTAATGAATGGTGTATTACTTCTGACCAATAGGTGGCGCTGTTACCAAATTGATGTGGCGTGGTCAGTGTGAGGTGACAATGGCACATATAAAATTTGGTGTCAATATGTCAAAGCTTTGCAGACATACAGCCTCAGATATAGTTTGCCATCTTTCCAGCAAATTCGTTGATGCGCTAAACGAAAACCGTTTCGTATATATCGACACGAAATCCGTAAATTTTTGCCAGCAAGGTCTGAAGATGATCTGAGCCAATTTTGGTGAAAAGCAGACAAACCGTCTAGGACGAGTTCGAAAGTTATTATTGAAATTTTGGACAAGTGGTGGTGCTACAGAGTTTGAGTTAGAGACTCCAAATTTGCTGTGGTTAATGATGAGACTGTCCTCTATCAATGTGCCAAATTTCACAACTTTCCCACAAGTGGTTCAATGGACTGCCATTGACTTCCAGAGCGGAAGAAAAAGAACGCTAATGGATACAAGAGGTGCCATCACACCCTGGCCCCTCATAATAAAATAACACTAGCTTCTCTGTTCTTTTTGTAAGGCCTCTAACACTAGCTTGCATTTTTGTTTTTTTTTATTCTATTCCTTTTCTTTTTATTTATAATATAATTAAAAAAAAAAAAAACTTTGCTACATGTACTGCATTAGGCTAACTGAGACTTGTCATAGCACTTACGTGTTATTGCTCTTTTGTTGACTTTGATTGCTTCCATTGTCTTCTTTTGTAAGTCGCTTTGGATAAAAGCATCTGCTAAATGTCTAAATGCAAATGTAATGTTGGCCTAGTCTAAAAGATTAAAATAGGGTAATAACAATGTCTGGAGTTTCAGAGATTCAAGATTTCTGTTATAGTTGTGTGGTATTTGGGTATTTATTATATTTGTATTTGTTTGTATATTATATGCTTATTATAAATAGCACAATTTTATGTACAATTTTACGGTGACCGGGAGGGGATACCTTCGGTTCACTTAAGTTTGTCGTGGCCACGACATATCAATTTGTGGGAACGTCATATTATGTCGTGGCCACGAGATCATTTTGTCGAGGTAACCACATCCTTATGTCGTGGCCACGAGATGCTATGATGAGGGAACGACATCCATTTCTCGTGGCCACGTCTTATTATGTTGAGGAAACGACATGAGCTTCATATGGCCACGAGTTTAATGCTTAAACAAACCTGCGTGACCATAGTAACCCGGGATTATCAGAGATAGATTTATTACCATTTTATTTTGAATTAAGGAATTATTATATGAATTATTATAGAAATTAATACAATATTAAATTATAATATTATGCGATGCTGTCTATGCGAATGTTGTCTGTGCCCGATGTAGACAGCATTCAAAAGAAGTTGATTATTAATAAATATTACATAAAGTATATCAAATATTCCTACAAACATTTCATGCATCCCACAGTCTTGTAAGTCCATTAACTGATCCTCTTTTTTCTGTAATATTTGTATCATTCCTTTGTATTCGTTATTTTTTTTTACCTTAATTTCTATCTCTTTACTTAAAGTTTTGAATGTAAATGATACAGTAAAAATTTGAATATGCTATATGACTGGGATTTTTACTGGAATGCTGTTTAAAGGTTGAATTTGACATATATTCTATTTTATTTCGTCTAATAAATAGACTAGCCTATATATTCACGTAGTTTCATTTGTAAATCATTTATCGTCACACACGGGCATAAATACAATCAAAACTTCTGTCAAAACTTTATTGGCATAATTGTGGTTTACAGTTTTTGCAAAATATAGCAAATACTAGCATATAGGGCAGAATGTTAGGCAAAGCGATACACAATAAATATAAAAATATAGCCACTTATTAGTCACTTATAATTTATTATTAGCCTATTATTATTATTATTATGGTTAGGCTATTATTATTTTAATAACTGGTTAGGGCTAATTTTATTAATGCTTGACAATTATGCCAATAAAGTTTTGACTTTATGATTGTATTTATGCCCGTGTGTGACGATAAATGAGTGTGTTTTCATTTACAAATTAAACTACGTGAATGATTCATTCCTCAGTAAAACACTAGTCTAATAATTAGACGAAACAAAATAAAATATAATTCAACCTTTAAACTGCATTCCAGTAAAAATCCCAGTCATATAACATATGTCGAGCATTTACAGTATTTACATATAGAACGTTAAGTAAAGAGATGAAACATAAATGAAAATAAAATAATAGGATAATAATAATAATAATAATAATAATAATAATAATAATAATAATAATAATAATAATAATAATAATACTGAAAAAACGATCAGTTAATAGAAGGTTGGATAAAAATATCTTGTAGGCCTATTTTATTTGATGTACTTTGGGTAATATTTATTAATGATAAACTTCTTTCGAATGCATCGCGCACAGACAGCATTCACATAGACAGCATCCCCTGTTGTTAATACAATCATTTAAAAATGTATTCATTTCTATAATAATTAATATAATAATTTCTTAACTCAAAATAAAATATTAATAAACCTATCTCTGATAATCCCGGGTTACTATGGTCACGCAGGTTCTGCGCGGGCGAGGCTAGTGTACAGCCGATTTTTATAGAAATTCGAAAGGGACAAACGGCCGAAAATATCTGCCGCGCAGTCCTGCAGCATTCAGCGCACACCACTCAATGTGTGCCGCTCCGCTTAATATTCCGCTCTGTGAATGTGCGTTCCGTTGAGTTGCTCACGGCCCTTATTAATGCTCAGCTCGTGTACCGCATGCTCAACGGAAATACAAAGTCCGCTCAAATAACGCGCCGACAGAAACTTTCTGTGTATACTTGTTCCTGTTTGCAATAGCCTCGCATACTGTGCTGTAACATGCTGTACTGCTGTACTGGACAACGCTGGTAAAATCTCCTGACGGTATGCTCTGATCACATGCTCCGATAATAATAGCTTTGCAGGGCTATACATTATTTTGATAATTAGTAAAAAAAAAAAAAAAAAAAAAAAAAAGCTATATCTGATTCTGTTTCATGGAACTGAATAAAATAATATATTGAGATTTAATATTCATATATTTTCTGTCCAATTTTATTGTTACTTTCAGTAAACGTGGTTATTATATTGGCTTGTGATTTTTATTTTATTCAGTATCATTAATATTATTGAGTTAAATTAAAAAGTTTTACAAAATGACTGTATTAATTAATAAAATAATAAATAATTATTACAAAGCAGTTTCAGTTTCAGCCAAGAATTTTCATTTCGGAACATCCCTGGATTTTTATGTAAAAAAAGAAAACATTTTCAGGGTGTTACAAGACCCCACTGTGAAATTATCTTGCTTATTTTACGGTTACTTACCACATATGTAAATAATTTAACACAAAATATGAATTTCATCATATTTTATTACCTCAAGACGACTCGCATACCCGCTGCACCTGTCTGTTATCAGTTGTAGCGGTTTTTGTCGTAAAATAACAGACCACTAGATGGTGCAATTGATATCAGAAATAAGATTTGCCATTAGTCGAGTAAAATTATGAATGAATGACGCATAGTAGTTCTGCTCTAAGCATGGACAAGTTTTTGAAAAGACAACAAGTGCCAGGTAAACGTAAAGTAGATGACGAATCTGCTTCAAAGATCGCAACTACAACAAAGAGAAGAAAAAACAATGAATGCTGTTACATAGTACAAAAAATAGTACATAGTAAAGCTGCATGCTTTACTTTGGATGTTTCTAATCTAAAAGTGACTAGTTCCTTGTTTATTTTTTTCATTAAGTTGTCACACACTGAATTTTAATTATTACATTTCAAATAAATCCTTCTGAAGTTGTGTTTATGTGTAAATGCAGGGGTGGGGCTTGAATTGTTTTTTATTCTGCAAAAGGGGGGCCCGGCAGAAAAAATTTGGGAACCACTGGGCTAGTCTATTAATTAGACGAAATAAAATAGAATATATGTCAAATTCAACCTTTAAACTGCATTCCAGTAAAAATCCCAGTCATATAGCATATTCAAATTTTTACTGTATCATTTATATTCAAAACTTTAAGTAAAGAGATAGAAATTAAGGTAAAAAAAATAAATAAATAACGAATACAAAGGAATGATCCAATTATTACAGAAAAAAAGAGGATCAGTTAATGGACTTACAAGACTGTGGGATGCATGAAATGTTTGTAGGACTATTTGATATACTTTATGTAATATTTATTAATAATCAACTTCTTTTGAATGCTGTCTACATTGAACACAGACAACATTCGCGTAGACAGCATCGCATAATATTATCATTTAATATTGTATTAATTTCTATAATAATTAATATAATAATTCCTTAATTCAAAATAAAATATTAATAAAACTATCTCTGATAATCCCGGGGTACTACTGGTCACTCAGGTTTGTTTACGCATTAAACTCGTAAACAAAGAGAAATGGATGTCGTTCCCTCATCATAGCATCTCGTGGCCACGACATAAGGATGTGGTTACCTCGACAAAATGATCTCGTGGCCACGACATAATATCACGTTCCCACAAGTTGATATGTCGTGGCCATACTTAAATGAACCGAAGGTGTCCCCTCCCGGTCACCGTACAATTTAATTTAAAGATGTACGTTTCTCAGTTTAATTCCTGGTGATAACGTTAGAAAGGGCTATAGTTTAGTAGAACACTACTGCCACCTACTGGAAATTGAACACATTTATTTTGAAGATTAAACGGTAACATTACTAAGGATATAAGGATTGACTGAACACAATAGAGTACAGTGGAAACTCAAGCTCATTTTTCATATATCATGAACTACTGTAGGGCTGGATTTGAAAGTCTGAGAATTTAACGTTTTAACGCTATTACTACTCTTATCGATACTGCTTATCGATCCAGTACTTTAACGGTATTCTTATCGGTACTTTTTGTTTTAGGTTTATATAGGCAATATATAAACTAAACAAATCAGGAGCTTAATTAACATTGCTTCATATTATGTAGAATAAATATAATTTAATGAAATTAATATAAAACATCAATTTGTAAATGCACCAGTGTGCAGGGTCTTTTTTTTTAACACGCAGAAATTGATTTTGGCATGAATATGACATGCACGTGTTTGGCGTAGGGGAGCGTGGGGCACAACCTAACACTTTTAGAATTTCTCAGTTTGTGTAAATCCATGTGGTGTTCAGAGGATAATTTTTTTTATCCACGCACAGTAAAATCCCCAGAGTAAAATCAACTCTATTCAGAGAACATTTGGTCCCTCTCTAAATAGTTAAATTAACACTGAAGCTGAGTTAAAGTTAATTAGATAATTAAGTGAATGAAAAGGTGATTGAGCATTAGTGATGAACACCTGCTGTTAACAAGCAGAATCACTGAAGAAAAGAGAAACACAAGAACTACAACTGATTTCAGCCACAGATTAAATCAACTGAAATGAAGTAAGTCATTAAATCTCTCAAGACATAGCAAATGATGATTAAACAACTCCACAAACAGCATCACCACTTTCACTCATTATTAACCAGATTGACTTTATTTCAGTCACACGTCTACAGAAGCTCTTACTGAGAATTACAGAGGATCAGATGTTGGTTTTAGTGGTTAAAATGATGCCACCATCATGGAGATCTGCGTTTGCTTTAGTTGCGCTCTTGACCCTTGACTTCCTGTGTTAGATCTCTCTCAGTAACTTTGCATGTGATGCAAAACAGAATGATCAGTGCTTTATGTTAAGCATATGTTTGCGTTTATGTGATTGCATACTTAATATGCATTGGTTTGAATGCACAAAAAATAGCTTTGACTAAATTCATGCATTTAGATTTTGTATAACCAATGCTGTGAAATAGTAGCAGGCACACACACAGACATCAAGTACCAGCATCTAAATCTCAATAATGGTGATAATCAAAAAAAATGCTTCGTGCGGCAATGCCTGCTGGGTAACAACATAGTAAAAGCTCACATCATTTGCTGCAGTATGAATGATTATTGTCACCACTGTTGAGGATCGTACGATAAGTGTTCATGTCTAAAAACCTGAGCTGATGCGCCTCTTAATTTTCAACACTAAAGCATTATGATGATGTTTAATATGACTTTTTTTGTTTGTTTGTTTTAGTAACATGTCAGTTAACAAAAGAAAGAGAAGGATCACTTCAAGATATTCACACAAATGAGCTATAAGCCGAAAGTGTCAAATAATCTGTGACTTCAAGCATTTGAGTCAGTAAAGCACAAACATTTGCTGTAATATTGCAACTGCTTAGAAGCAAAATTATTTTAAGCTATTAAAAGGGTCAAGAGACAAACTAAAGCAAACCTTGACCACAATTATAGTGGCATCATGTTGTTGTTATTATTATTATTATTTATTTTATTTTTTTTTTTATTATTATTTTAGCACCAGGGCAGATTTAGTACCAGCTCTCGGTACCCATCCCTACTGAGAACAGAATGGAAAGAAAAAAATCCAGGTACACTAAATCACTTGATCCTATTCATAATTAAAAGAAGAGAAAATAATACTCACAGAGCACAAGAGGAAGTTGACTGAGCTCCATACTGACTGAATAATGACAGACGGTGCAAGACACAGAGTGAAGCCTCAAGACTTCCTGATACCTGCAGTCAGATCCAACAGACAAATGCCTCACGTGTTAGAGAGAAAAAATCTGATTACATTGATAATCTTCATAATGTGTTCAGAAAATGTTAAACTGACTAATGTGCAGGTTTTTGACAAATGTTGTCTGATTCACTATCAAACTGAACATTATCAATTTTTCATTATGAGAAATAATATTCTTGTATGAACAAGGAAAATGAAAAAAAAAATACTTTGATAGATCTTTATTATAATTATGTCATGGTTGTGTGTGGAAGGAGACGTGGGAAGACGAAATATAACGAAAAGTCTTTAATAAACTCCACAAAGGGTACATCCAGACAGGAACAGCAGGGAAACACACACCAACACAGCTTTAAGATCCAACGACAAACACTGAACTGAATCCAACTTATAAAGGGGTGCTAACGATACAAGGACAGGTGTGGGTGATTAACCAATAAAGACTTAACAAGGAATGGAACAGGAAAGACCATACAGTATATGGGCACAGAAGGGAGAAACCAACATAAACAGTCCACAGGGGTCCACAGACATTACTCCCCCTTCCCGGAAGGTGCGACCTCGCGCCGTAGAAAAAACAAAAACAAAGGAGTGGACTTCGGAAGGTAACAAAAAATCAGTGTAGGAGGAGGCTCAGGCGGAGGACGGACTGCCGGGAGGAGACAGAAGGGACTCAGAGCAGGAGGAGCCAGGCGAGACCCAGACCGGCGGAGCTGACGGAGGGAGGAGCCATGGTGAAGGAAGGGCTGACGACTCCAGGGGGCCAACCGACGGCGGTGGAGCAGGTGGAGGTGGAGCCTGAGGCTGAGATGGAGAGCTGATGATCTTGGGTGACACCGCCAAGGCAGAGCCCACGGCTCTGACGACCGAGGCGGAGATCTGGAGGTCCACAGCAGAGCCGGAGTGACAGAGGACTGAGACGGAGCTGGTGGACCCCGCGCTGTCACTCTCGGCGGTGGACTCGGGCTCTGGCTCCGCGAGTCTGGGTGTGGGTTGGCCGGTGGGCTGGTTCTGGACTGGGGCTGAACACTCTCCAGACACCGGAGGATCCCTTCCCTCCAGCTCAGTTCTGTGGTGTCTAGGAGATCCACAGGGCGGTAGTAATTAGCCCCAATTCAAAACAGAGAGTTGATGGTGGCATTGTCCAATGCCGTTACCACAGCAAGACTGCAGTATTTCTGGGCAAACTCCACAAACAGAAGATCTTTGTAGGCTAGGGCAGCAAATCTTGCTGTGGTTTCCATTATACAACTGTTTTAAAGGTCGGATCTTCTGTCACGGTTGTGTGTGGGAAGACAAAATATAATGAAAAGTCTTTAATAAACTCCACAAAGTGTACATCCAGACAGGAACAGTAGGGAAACACACACCAACATGATTTTAAGATCCAACGACAAACACTGAACTGAATCCAACTTATAAAGGGGTGCTAACAATACAAGGACAGGTGTGGGTGATTAACCGATAATGACTTAACAAGGAACAGAACTGGAAAGAGTTCATTCGAGGGGCAAACAGAGTCCAAAACGACAAGGCAAAGGGTTAATTCCATGACAGGTGAGAAGGTCCAGGGCAGGCTGAAGGCAGACAAAATGATATAATCAGGTGAGAAAACAAGACAAGGATAAAATTACTAGAAACACGACTGAACTAGACTAAGGAAGAACAAGCGCTAAACGTAATGCAATACTTAGCCACTAGGAAGAGGAAGTACAAGGCTTATACAGTGTGCTTGATTGGTTACAGCTGTGTGTCATCAGCGCAATGAATGATGGGAAATGTAGTATAGGGTGTGGTGCAACAGTCTGTGTAATGTGAATAGCAAGGCAACCTCTGGTGGCAAGTGGACTGGCGTTCAGGATCAGATTCATGACAGTAATGAAGTAATAATACACAGCAAAAACCTCAGTGTTACGTTAACAGTTTATATAATCCACACAAGAGTGGTAAAAAAGTAACACTGACATTAGTTAATTGGGATGATTTAGCATTAGTGATGAACACCTGCTGTTAGCAAGCAGAACCATGGAAAAAAAGAGAAACAAGATCAGAAAAAAGAGACAAGATGAGCAAAAATACAAGAACTTCAGCTGACTTCAGCCTAGATGAAATCAACGCAAGATAAAAGACACGGAAAACATCACCAGCTCCACTCATTACTAACCAGATTGACTTTAGATGCTGATGTTTAGTTTCATTTGACTTTACCATTATCGAGGTCAGTGTTTGCTTTAGTCAGGCTCCTGACCCTTGACTTTCAAACTTTTAAACTTCTTTAGTCACCATAAGTTTGTGTTTGTTTAGAAATGTTTGTTATGGCTACAAGTGTTGTTATGTTTCAATAAAAGCATAATCAACATATAATTGGCTTGTATAAGTTATTGTTTCAATACTTAAGTTTGTTGTTGATCAAATGAGACACAAAGCTTGATTCCACAGATTTAAGATTAATATGAAAGACTTTTGAAAGTTCTTCACTAAAAGCTTCAATTTTCTTTACCTTTAACAGACTTCAAGAATTACCATATGAATCTCAACAATGGTGACAATCAACATAAAGCTTCATGTCTGAGAGAACCAATCAAAACTCATCTGCAGCTCCCAGCATGCTATGCAACAAATTATGCAGCTGAACTGTCCTAGTATTTTCTTTTATTCTTACTATTTGCTTTTGTTTTGCTATTTTTGTCAATAGGGTCAAAGATCAAATTCAATATACAGTTTATTAATATAATGTATATGTATATAGTGTTTTCCTCCACAAAACGTGGCATAATGTGGACTAAGATCATAGACTAAACTCAATTTGCTCCTCTTCATTATTAAAACAACTAAAGACGAGCAGGTGAGCCCAGAATAAATGCAATGTCGCGTTTATTCGCGTTTTCTCATATAGAATATTCTCTACAGCTCTTTTATATCATTGTCCTCATCCATTATGCTACATTATGTGTTTTATTTATATTGATTTTCTTCGGGAGGAAAACGTCTATTTAACGCATTGCGTTCTGGGCAAGTCTGCTTGCCTATACAGAGTTGGTCCTTTTAATATCACTTAACTTAAACATTTCTTATTGCACGTTCATATCTGCTGGTATATAGTTTGTCAACAATAAGGTTTATACTGAATTTGGTCTTTATCATCTCTGTTTTACCACATTAAGCGTTTGTTGGGCAAGTAGGTATAAAAGTGAAAGTTTGCGCAATGTATTCATGCTCATATGCTTGCCTTGAAGTACATTAAATTAATAAACTATATATCTAATTAAATTTTTAATGGCACTTATTGTATCTTAACACATTAAGCCATATTAAGTGTTTATGGTTTTCTACGCGAGGAAAACGCTTAACGAGAGACTTTGCACACTGCATTCATATTCAGCTGTTCTGAGGCCACGGATTTTCGGGTCTTTGTCTTTATCTCCTACAGATGATTTGCAGGACCCAGTACGTTATGCTATTAAATTCGTTTTAATAGTGTAACCACCACAGCATCTTGTCTCCATTGGCAACACGCACCATTTGTGTGGATTGCAAGTCATGTCGCAGGTAACAGAGAGTGCAAGTGATGATTGAGAGTGACATTGTAATTCTTTTTTTTTTTTTTGTCTTCACCACCTGGCTACTGTTGTAAAATGTTGAGAGATTCAATTAAAAAATAGCAAAGGTGGCTGTGAAATAAATCGCCATTGTTTATCCCTTTGATCTTTCATTGAAAAAATTCACAAAATTCTAACCTTTCATTGAAGTAAAACAATGGAAACTGGGGGTAAAACTCATTATGAAATAAATGTTTTTCTCTAGCTCACATTGGCCACAATTATTGGCACCCAATTATTGCAATGTCCCTTTCCCCAAGATAACAGCTCTGATTTTTCTCCAACAGTGTCTAAAGACTTTTGAGAACACCTGACAAGAGATTTGAGACCATTCCTTCATACAGAATCTCTCTAGTTCCTTCAGATTCCCAGCTTCATGTTGGTGCTTCTTCTCTTCAGTTTCTACAGGGTTCAGGTCAGGGAACTGGGACGGCCATGATAGAAGCTTCATTCTGTGCTCAGTGACACATTTTGTGTTGATTTTGATGTTTGTTTTGGATCATTGTCCTGGTGGAAGATCCAAACATGGTGCATTATAAGATTTCTTACAGAGGCAGTAAAGTTTTTTTTTTTTTTTTATCTGCTGGTATTTGATAGAATCTATGATGCCGTATCTGAACAAGATGTCCAGGACCTCTGGCAGAAAAAATAGCCCCACAACATTAAAGACCCAGCAGTATTTTTAACCGTGGGTATGGGGGCAAAAGTGTCAAGATCTCTAAGCGTCCTCGTCTAAATGTATTAGATAAAAGGATGTCAAGCTCATGTGGGCCCCAGGGGTGATAAACCACAATGCATAGTGTTGTTCTAGTCATGAGCTATGAAGTTGTGACTGACCTTTGAAAACATTGTGTGTGTTTGACATAAACTACGGCTACAGACGGCAGTCAACGAGATTAGTCGAGAGCAGTCGCGGGCGGAGCTGAAAACGGAGCCGTCAAGTCGGACACTTTTTGCTTAGTTAGTGACGCTCTCACAGTGTTTGCATACTCTATCAAAGATGAAGTTAATTCAATGCAATATTTGTCAAATACACAGACGTTTCAAAAGCGTTTTCATGAGCAACAAGAAACACTTTTCATATACTGCTCAATACAGTGCCATCTGAACAAGAATAAAGTTCAACATAAACATATACTATTTAAATACTAATAAAGTGGGGTTATATATGCTTTTATCATTGTTTTATGATAAATGTGACAAATGTGGCATAACATTGTGCCTACAGTAAAAAAAACTTTTACCTTCACAAAACACAGATTTGTGAGCATTATTGGACTTAAGGATATTAGAATAAACCCGAAATTATTGCCCTGGTGCTGGAAATGGGGATTTGCAATGCTTTACCCTTTTTCTTACAGCCACTTTCTATTTTGTGAAGCTCAACGATGTTGTTCTGCACATCAGAACTATATTCTTTGGTTTTACTCCTTGTGATGGATGATTAAGGGAATTTGGTCTGTGTGTTCCTCATAATTATAATCCTGTGGAACAGAAAGTCATGGCTGGATTTTATAATTTTTATCATTTATAATTCAGTTTTATACTCCTAGCCACCCTGGTGTGCTAAAAAAGTTGTAATATGAATGGGAATATACTTAAAAGATATTTTACTTAGACAAATTTCTAGGGGTGCCAATAATTGTGACCAATATGTGACAAATGTGGCATAACATTGCGGCTACAGTAAAAAAGCTTTTACCTTCACAAAACACAGATTTGTGAGCATTATTGGACTTAAGGATATTAGAATAAACCCGAAACACACGTGATCGTTATCATGCGGTGAATCTGGCCAATCATGAAACAGCTGTTTCGTCATCAGTGCTCTTGCAGCCCCTCTGGGGAAACTGCAGCGGCTGGCTTACGCTGCGTTCCATTGGGAAGGGCTCATCCCTATGCCCTAATCCCTTCAAAGGGTTTACCCTCCAGAATGAGAGCTTCGAAGGGTTGAAGGGTGTAGGGGACCAAAAAATCCCGTGACCACACGTCATCATGGATAGAATCAGTGCAAAGAATCATGGGGGCCTGAAGTGTCCATCAATTGTACCCTTTGAAATCCTTCATTCCGAAGGGCCCTTTGAAGTGGCCAGTTTTGAGCACTTCGGTTTGGAACGACCCATGATTGTTTTCACTCTGAAGTGCCCTTCGGGGGGGGGGATATATCCCGTTTGGAAAGCACCGTTAGCCAGCTGCTATCGAATCACTATCGCAGTACTTTCATGGCTATCATTGCATCGGCGCCAAATCGGACAAAATTTTTATCCGGCATGCACTGCTTCGAGTCAGAATACCTGGGATGTGTCATTGCTAGCTTCACTCTTGGTGTGTGCATGTTTCTGCCTAAAAGGTATGTTTTTAGTTGTTCAGATAACGGTGCAGTGAGCTTGTGCCTATCAGTTAATTATATTTGTTTATTGTAGCTGGAATAGCATCTTGTTCGCGGCTTCGCGGTGGTGCGCAGGCTGTCATTATCCTCCGGTAGGTTAAGTTAATTGATCGTTTGCATGGAGTTCACATTTGACATAACATGCATACTTTTATTTCAGCTGGGTTGATTCCACTCATCCTCGGGTAAACCGCTGAGATTTGTGCTGTGAGCAACTGTTTGACTTATGTGTCCCAGTGACCAGTATCTGGTATCTATAGTTTCACTTGTTTTATTAATAATTGAGTGGGTTAAGTTAATTAACGTTTTTTTTTTTTTTTTTTAGCAGGACAAACAATTTCTTTGGAGCGCTCTGTCTTTTGGGGGTTGGGGTGATCACTTCCTGCATAGAAAGGGATTGAGATGGTGCTGCTGTTTTCTGTGTGTGTGTTTTGTTATTTTGTTTTTCTCTTTCCACGCTAAAGCCGGTGATTGAGGCAGTAGCCGTCCCAATTATTTTACTGCTGTATGCGTTGTGTTGTGTGCTTTGACTTGCCCTCCAGTCATAGAATTACTGGCTGCATGCAAGTTTGTTTTTGTTGATTTTTCTTTTGTTTTGGAGTTTGGTTGTTTCTCTTTATATTGTTTGTATAACTAGTTTTTATTTGGTTGTGCTATTGTACGATTTGTTTTGTTTATTGTATGTTTTTCTTTATTATTAATTTTGTTTTGCTTAGTTTGAACCTGACTATTTTGTTCTTATTGTCAAATCTTCTGTTTTGTATTTCTCTTTCGTACAAATGCGATTAAGTAATAATTGTCTATGGTCAACCAGGTTGTGTATTAACAATTTGTGAAATCTGCTTTAGTCAATCAGGCGTCAGTATTATTTTCTTTTTTTGTATTTGTTGATTAATTGGTTTCCTTTGTGTTGTTTTAGGCCCCAACATGTGTGTGTGTGTGTGTGTGTGTGGTCTTGTTTTTATATCTTGGTGGGGACCTAAACCTGAATACACACAGACTCATGGGGACTCGTGTCACCGTGGGGACCTAAATTGAGGTCCCCATGGGGAAACAGCTTATAAATCATACAGAATGAGTTTTTTTGAGAAAGTATAAATGCAGAAAGTTGTCTGTAAGGGTTAGGTTTAGGGGTAGGGTTAGGGTAAGGGGATAGAAAATACAGTGTGGTCAGTATACAAACCATTGCACCTATGGAGAGTCCCCACAAGAATAATAAACCAGACATGTGCGTGTGTGTGTACCTGGTATTTATCACATTATGGGGACCAAATGTCCCCACAAGGATAGTAATACCGGTAAACTTTGACCTTGTGGGGACATTTGTGAGGTCCCCATGAGGAAATAGGTTTATAAATCATGCAGAATGAGTTTTTTGAGAAAGTAAAAGTGTGCACAGTCTCCTGTGAGGGCTAGGTTTAGGTGTAGGGTAGGTGTAGGGCGATAGAAGATACGGTTTGTACAGTATAAAAACCATTACGCCTATGGAATGTCCCCATAAAACATGGAAACGTGTGTGTGTGTGTGTGTGTGCGTCTTTACGAATAATCACTTTGCAGCTAGCCTACTGTGCTATGAGTAAGCCTTAATCAGGCAAGTTATTTATTTTTGTGTGCTGTACTGAGTGACATCTTTGCCTGATCATATCAAGTGTTTTATCTGATTATTGTGAATTTAATAAACATATACTGATACTTCTGTCTCTGCCCTTCAATGTGTGTCTGATTTCCATCAGGTATTCAGTTCCCCTTTCATTTAAAGGGGTGGCGTAGTCAGCATTAATACCCTTTACTTAAGGGTCTGTATTGATAGTGTAATTGATTTATTCCCTGTAGTCACACTACACTTAGTTAGACATGAAGCAGAGTCATTAATCATGAAGCAGGAAATTGCAACTTTCCTTGTCTGATCTTGTCTAGGGTATAAGAAGTGTCTGAACTGCACCCTTGACAGGCTTATTCACTTATTTGTTTAAGATTAAAAAATACTTTTTATACTTAAGTACAATAACTATCACATACTTTAAGACTTTTACTCGAGTACTATTCTAAACAGTGACTTCAACTTCTACCAAAGTCATTTGCTGGTAAAATATTAAGGACAGTCTTAAAAAGGAAGTATTTTATTTTCATTTACAGTTTACACATGATAGAGAACTGAGCAATGAAATTTGTGAGATAAACTCTGAACAACAACAAAGGCACAGCAATAGCAAATACAAAAGTGTAATACAACATGACAATAGTTCATGTTCAACATGATGTTGTTCATGGTTCAGTAACTGACGTCCAGTAAAGGATACATTTACATCCAAAGACTTGATGACTTTTCACAATATTTAGAGCCACAAACACTGGGCTCATAATAGTCATGTGTTCAGTTTATATATTTCATCTGTTTAACATATCTGTTGCCAAACTACTCTTTATAATCTGGTTAAGTGCAACATTCAAGTAACACACATATCCAAGGGTCAACAGTTACTGAACATAGTAACTATCACACACATTATTAGCTCATGCAAACACACGTCTCCTCTGACACCCAAAAAGGATAATTATGAAAAGAAGGAGAGAGGGGGAAAAAATAAACAAACAATGTATGGCAAAAATTAGGAGCACAAAGTATTTATCTGAGATTATAATATCCCTTTTTGTGAAGTAAATTGATAGAAAATACATTCATCAATGGACATGACATGTAGCCTAAATTGTAGAGACTAGTGAAAGAGGAAGTACTATAGAAAGACAAAACAGTGTAAAAAATAAGCTCACATAAGTGGTTTTCAGGTCTTCTTTTATTCTTGTTTAATAGAGAATGACACTCAACACATACGAATCTAAATAAGTGTTGTTTGCTAAGGACTTTTGCTTACACTTGCGGTCAAAGGGTGTTCATAAATCTCTAACCTTACGGTTTTTCTTAATTGCGTAGACATTAAAAAGCATTATATTAGCCACATATCATCAACCTCAGACCATTGTCTTCAAGATTTCTTAAAACAATATTCTTGTCTTTTACTGTTCACTGTTTGACTTGTGTTTCAACACATATTCAGCTCTTAACACCATCACAATCACCACAACCGGAAGTTTTCACCCACGTGAACACTAGTGTGAAACATTTGAACATGACAGTGAGAAGCACAATATTTGTAAAGCTTATGTGAATTTATGTGCTGTGGGTTAAAAAAAAAAAAAAAAAAAAACCCTGCATGTTCAGTGATTGTTTAAAACTTGATAGTATTATTTTCATCTGGATACTAACTGTAATCATGTCTGTAAATTGCAGTAATATTATGCTGCAAATAATATCAAAATGCACAATTAGAGATTAAATGTTACTAATTAGAGCAAATGGTTATTGGTCCTGGTTCTTCTGCTTTCATTGACACTGCGAGACTCACACTAAAATAAATAATATAGATGCTTATAAATCACACTAAGTGGAGTGGGGGTTGGTTCATATTACCAATAACACATTTTTGGTCAAAAATATAAAAGACCAAACTGATTTAAAAAGTTAACATTTGTGTTGCTTGTAAAAAGTCATATGAAATCAAAGTGTAACTTACATTTTACAATCAATTCCTGATGAATAAAATTAAATGTGAATGGAATCAATGGAAGTCAAGTGTGTTGGGAAAGCTGGTTGATGTTAACTTTAACAGCTACAACATGTAATGTACATACAAAAGTTTAGTCATCATGAATCAGGAGTGAATCTTGTATTACACACACACAGTAAAGTGATTTATTCCTGCATTTACATTTAGTAATTCCAAAAACATGATATTTTGAGCTTGTGTAACAAGCAGGACTCGTAGGAAGCGTGTAAGATCCAAGTGCGAGCTTTTATTTACAGATTGTAGTCAGACAGGCAGGGTCAGTATCCAGACAAACAGAGTGACGAAGGCAACACAATAACGTAATCCACAAAACAGGCAGAGTCCAGAAACCAGGGAGAGCAGTCCAAAAGGTAACAAATAAACAAGGAAAGGAACGATAGCAAAAACTAGGCAGAACTATGGAAAAACAAAAGCAAAACTATGATAATAAAACAAAACCGTGGCAATGACAAAAACAGGGCAATGAAAACAGAGATAAACGCTTGGTAGAGTCCACAAGAGCAAAACAATACTTCGCAGTTGTCTGTTAGGAAATGGCCTCCCTTTATGGCCACCAAACAGGAAGCAACCAACAGAGGGAGCAGCAACAGTCAGTGGGTGAGGGCTCCCTCTGCTGGCGTGGCGTTACAGCTTGTAAATGAGATATTGAGATATTTCATGATGAAGCTGAAGTTTTCTCACCGTCGCTACAGATTAATCATTATCAGACTGAAGTTTCTTCTTCTTCAACAGATGTAACTGTTAAATACACACATAAACAATCTCTTCAGCATTTACTCATGAGTATACAGCGCATAAATGAGTACACCCCCTCTAAAACTTAACAAATTCACCAATTACTCTTTACCAGGCGCGCAGATGGCACCAGGGACGGGGCGTACATGACTATATTAGCCTATACCGACTAATAAATTATTGAACGTTTAGCAAACACTGAGAAATCAAAAAATAAATAAATAAAATAATAATAATAAAATAAGGCCTCCATAACGTAATGTGAGGTAAATGACAGCTTTTCAAATTGAAAACAAAAGAAAAGTGAAACTAATATGGCTTGCATGTTGATTTTCCCACAAGAATACCAACTTCTTTTTTTTTTGCTTTACTTTTCTTTAGCTTGAAATCCAAATCCCTTCATCTGCCATCACTTCCTAAAAATGTTTGTCATTTTTGCTGCGAGCTGCGCACTTGTGCTGACACAGCTAGTTTATAAACCAGGCTCTACATCTGAAGTGATTGCACTGAATGCACCTCTCTTAACGTGATCAGTGAATTCTGACTCCTGCTGCAACGCGCGCTTTATAGAGTAGACGCTTTTTGAGCAGCGCAGACCATGCACTCGCACAAAAGCGACCACATTAAATTTTAGCTACATAAAACATTCTGCAGAAGGCATGAAGTGTTGGTGGGTGATTGGCATACTAGACAAATAACAGTTTGATCTTGCATTGCTAGTGTTGATCAGGCTTTTGTTTACCTTTGTTCATTGTTCTTTATCCATGATTTCAAAAAAAGAATCCCCCAGTGGCTTTTTAGTGCAAACCATTAGACCAAATTATGCAAAGTTTTTTTTTTTTTTGCTTCCGGCTTTGCTACTGTTCGGAAGCTTTTGCTTACTGCTCCGCGCTTTGCTCCCTGTTTATATACTTTTCTCAGACTTTTCTAAGATTTTAACCTCACCAGATCAGCACAGTGCTCTAACAACACTTTTTTGGCACAAACACTAAATTAAAAACTTTTTGTAACTGGAAAAATACTACGAAAAAGGAGACTCTTTGCCTCCCACTGCCAGCAGTTTACATTCCGGAGACAGGAAAACACAGCTGCCTACTTTCAACAGACGAGAAAGAAAATGCCTCTTCAGCCTCTTCTGGAATCTACTTGCTGCACAAACTGCCACAGACTTCTACAAAGGATTGTGGTTCTTGAAACAAAGTTACTTGCTGGACTTCCAAAACAGGCAGAACACTCAGCAGACCGTCGTCTCGGACCCCCTCAGCATACAGCCGGTGAGTCCCGTGAACCCAGTGAATCTCAACAGTTTATAAGTGTAGAGGAACAAGCCGAAACTGATCGACACACTAATCGATGGCACAAACAGGGAGCGAGACCCAAAGGCACTCGAGACATCAGATTGTCACGAGTATCTCGTATTGCTGCAGTAGGATCCTCTACCCCTGATATGGCTATGACAAGGCTTACAAAAACTGGTGTCTTACCACCTCCTATACAGCTTGAGAACAGATTTGAAGCACTAATGAATGTGGGTGAAGAATCCCCAAATGTGATTGAACATGGAACGAATGAGCCAGCAGCTAACATCGCTACTAACAGGCGCTCAAGGTCGAGCAAACAGCGGCATTCAGCTCAGAGCGCAGCCGAGCCCAGGACTCTGATAGTGGGTGACTCCATTATCAGAAATATCAGTAGCAGGACTACAACTACATGCTGCTTTCCTCAAGCAACTGTCGCTGATGTGAACAGGGAACCTCGGAACATCCTAATGAAGCACAAGACTGCAAATCGAATCATCATCCATGTGGGGAAGAATGATATTCAGAAAGAGCAGTCAGAACTCCTAAAGAAGGACTTCAGTGAACTCATCGATACACTCCGAAGACTTGAAGCTCAGCCGTTCATCAGCGGACCACTCCCAGCAAGGGGAACTAACATGTTTTCACGGTTGCTCGGGCTAAATACATGGCTACAAAGAACCTGCAGTCAAAAAGGAGTCAACTTCATTGACAACTTCAATCTTTTCTGGGGCCATAGACAACTGTTTAAACTGGATGGCCTCCACCCTAACAAACTTGGTGCAAGAGTGCTAAAGGACAACATCTATTTTTCACTCCGTCATCCTTCAGTGGAGTGTGCCCGTCCACCCAACATGAATGACACACACACACCTGGACAAAGTATGAGTGACCACAGGACTTCAAATCAGCTTCAGAGTCGTCATGTGGTCGACGCATCCCACAAGGACACTGACAACGCCACACAGCCACAACAAGCACTGCTCATGGACACCATCCCGGCTGAGCCCTGCCCACAGAGCTCATCACAGACAGACTGTGACGTATTACAACAGCTCCAAGACTCAGCGCCGAAGGACGACTTTCTGGTAAACAGCCAGGAAAGCCAGGACAACATATTTCAGCCACCGGAAACACCAGAGCCACAGCCCCGCTCACCAGACACATTATCCCTCTCTCCAGCATCTCCACTTCTAAGCTTCTCACAGAAAATGGAGGAACTGGTATATGCTGGAACCAGACTCTCCCACTCTTTTGCTGCAAGTCCCCAGATATCAACTAAAAAACGGCGGGCACCACAACCACCAAAGCCTGTGGGCCCAGCTCACCCTCCTCCTTCTTCGAGAGCTCTCCGGCTGACCCATCTAATCTGCGGCCTATTACGTATCAAAATAGAACGGCTCTAGAGACAAAAAGTAATGGCATCAAGTTAGCATTATTAAACATTCGCTCACTAAAAAATAAATCATTTCTGATCAATGACTTAATAACCACATACAACCTGGATTTTATGTTTCAAATTGAAACATGGCTTGAAGACAGCTGCAGTGCAACAGTCCTCAATGAAACAGCCCCTCCTAACTTTACTTTCATGAGTGTCTGCAGAGCTGTTAGGAGAGGTGGAGGTGTAGCTGCTCTATTTAAAGATGTCTATCAATGTAAGCAAGTGTCATTTGGTCAGTACTTGTCTTTTGAATATCTAGGGATTGTGCTGAAAGGTGCTCCACGAATTCTATTTATCATTATTTACAGGCCTCCAAAATACTCTCCAGCCTTTGGTGAAGAGTTCACAGAAGTGTTATCAATGATTTCCTCAGAGTTTGACTGTTTTGCTATTGCAGGGGATTTTAATTTTCACATAGAAAATGCAGAAATCAAAACTACAAAAGAAATGATAACCGTTTTAAACACTTTTGACCTGATTCAGCATGTGCATGGACCCACACACAATCGTGGACACACTCTTGATTTACTCATTAGCAAGGGTCTAAACATTTCATCCATTATCATTAAGGATGTAGCACTATCTGATCACTTCTGTATTTTCTTTGATATATTGATCTCTGCTACCACTGAATCTAGATCCGTCTCTGTCAGAAAGAGATGTATTAACGAAAACACTAGTGTGCTGTTAATGAAGGCTATATCTTCAATGCCAAGCATTTCTGCAGACTCTGTTGATCTTCTCCTGGAGTCCTTTAACTCAAAAGTTAAGTATGTCATTGATGACATTGCACCAGTGAAAGTCAGTAAGACGACTGGCAGACAAAAATCATCTTGGAGAAAATCAACAGCAGTACAGAGTATGAAAAGACAATGCAGAAAAGCTGAGCGGATGTGGCGGAAGACAAAACTTGAAATTCACTATAGCATCTATAAAGACAGCCTTCATGCTTTCAATGTGAAACTAGCCACAGCAAGACAGAAGTTTTTCTCAAACCTTATAAACAGTAACCTAAACAACATTCGCACTCTTTTTGCTACTGTTGAGAGACTAACAAACCCCCCTGGTCAGATTCCCAGTGAAATGCTCTCTGACAGCAAATGCAATGACTTTGCCTCCTTCTTTTCAGAGAAGATCATTAATATCAGAAAGGTGATTAGCACATCCTCAAGTTATGCAGAGGTCAGACAGATACGACTGCAATTTCAAAAAGAAGTCACTTTGTCTGTTTTTGAAGCAATTGATAGCAAAACTTTGGAGGAAATAGTACAGCACCTTAAATCCTCAACCTGCAACCTTGACACACTTCCCACATCTTTTTTCAAAAGTGTGTTTAACTGTTTAGAAGCAGATCTCTTAGAAGTGGTGAACACCTCACTTCTTTCTGGGACTTTTCCAAACTCCCTGAAAACTGCAGTTGTTAAGCCCCTTCTGAAAAAGAGCAATCTTGATAACACCATATTGAGTAACTATAGACCAATATCTAATCTTCCTTTAGGCAAGATTATTGAAAAGGTAGTTTTCAATCAGTTGAACAACTACTTAAACTCAAATGGATACCTGGACAATTTTCAATCTGGTTTCCGACCGCATCACAGTACAGAGACAGCGCTCGTTAAGATAATAAATGATATTCGCCTAAATTCTGATTCTGGCAAAATATCAGTGCTGGTATTACTAGATCTTAGTGCTGCGTTTGACACTGTCGATCATAACATTCTTCTAGAGAGACTGGAAAACTGGGTAGGGCTCTCAGTTGGTTCAGGTCATACTTAGAAGGGAGAGGTTATTATGTGAGTATAGGAGAGCATAAGTCTAAGTGGACGTCCATGACATGTGGAGTCCCTCAAGGCTCAATTCTTGCGCCGCTCTTGTTTAGCCTGTATATGCTCCCACTAAGTCAAATAATGAGAAAGAACCAAATTGCCTATCACAGCTATGCTGATGATACCCAGATTTACCTATCCTTATCACCAAATGACTACAGCCCCATTGATTCCCTCTGCCAATGCATTGATGAAATTAACAGTTGGATGTGCCAGAACTTCCTTCAGTTAAACAAGAAGAAAACTGAGGTCATTGCATTTGGAAGCAAAGAGGAAGTTCTTAAGGTGAATGCATACCTTGATGCTAGGGGTCATACAACCAAAAATCAAGTCAGGAAT
>JAMKFB010000120.1:0-38130 GCA_036247105.1 Cirrhinus mrigala
CCCCCCCAAAAAAAGGCCGCAAACAAATACTCTCTGCGTCGCTCGTCGTTCAAAATCCCTTTCCCCCCAAAAAAAAGGCCGCAAACAAATACTCTCTGCGTCGCTCGTCGTTCAAAATCCCTTTCCCCCCAAAAAAAGGCCGCAAACAAATACTCTCTGCGTCGCTCGTCGTTCAAAATCCCTTTCCCCCCCAAAAAAAGGCCGCAAACAAATACTCTCTGCGTCGCTCGTCGTTCAAAATCCCTTTCCCCCCAAAAAAAAGGCCGCAAACAAATACTCTCTGCGTCGCTCGTCGTTCAAAATCCCTTTCCCCCCAAAAAAAAGGCCGCAAACAAATACTCTCTGCGTCGCTCGTCGTTCAAAATCCCTTTCCCCCCAAAAAAAAGGCCGCAAACAAATACTCTCTGCGTCGCTCGTCGTTCAAAATCCCTTTCCCCCCAAAAAAAAGGCCGCAAACAAATACTCTCTGCGTCGCTCGTCGTTCAAAATCCCTTTCCCCCCAAAACCAAAAGGCCGCAAACAAATACTCTCTGCGTCGCTCGTCGTTCAAAATCCCTTTCCCCCCCAAAAAAAGGCCGCAAACAAATACTCTCTGCGTCGCTCGTCGTTCAAAATCCCTTTCCCCCCAAAAAAAGGCCGCAAACAAATACTCTCTGCGTCGCTCGTCGTTCAAAATCCCTTTCCCCCCCAAAAAAAGGCCGCAAACAAATACTCTCTGCGTCGCTCGTCGTTCAAAATCCCTTTCCCCCCAAAAAAAAGGCCGCAAACAAATACTCTCTGCGTCGCTCGTCGTTCAAAATCCCTTTCCCCCCAAAAAAAGGCCGCAAACAAATACTCTCTGCGTCGCTCGTCGTTCAAAATCCCTTTCCCCCCAAAAAAAAGGCCGCAAACAAATACTCTCTGCGTCGCTCGTCGTTCAAAATCCCTTTCCCCCCAAAAAAAAGGCCGCAAACAAATACTCTCTGCGTCGCTCGTCGTTCAAAATCCCTTTCCCCCCAAAAAAAGGCCGCAAACAAATACTCTCTGCGTCGCTCGTCGTTCAAAATCCCTTTCCCCCCAAAAAAAGGCCGCAAACAAATACTCTCTGCGTCGCTCGTCGTTCAAAATCCCTTTCCCCCCCAAAAAAAGGCCGCAAACAAATACTCTCTGCGTCGCTCGTCGTTCAAAATCCCTTTCCCCCCAACAAAAGGCCGCAAACAAATACTCTCTGCGTCGCTCGTCGTTCAAAATCCCTTTCCCCCCCAAAAAAAGGCCGCAAACAAATACTCTCTGCGTCGCTCGTCGTTCAAAATCCCTTTCCCCCCAAAAAAAAGGCCGCAAACAAATACTCTCTGCGTCGCTCGTCGTTCAAAATCCCTTTCCCCACAAAAAAAGGCCGCAAACAAATACTCTCTGCGTCGCTCGTCGTTCAAAATCCCTTTCCCCCCAAAAAAAAGGCCGCAAACAAATACTCTCTGCGTCGCTCGTCGTTCAAAATCCCTTTCCCCCCAAAAAAAAGGCCGCAAACAAATACTCTCTGCGTCGCTCGTCGTTCAAAATCCCTTTCCCCCCCAAAAAAAGGCCGCAAACAAATACTCTCTGCGTCGCTCGTCGTTCAAAATCCCTTTCCCCCCAAAAAAAAGGCCGCAAACAAATACTCTCTGCGTCGCTCGTCGTTCAAAATCCCTTTCCCCCAAAACCAAAAGGCCGCAAACAAATACTCTCTGCGTCGCTCGTCGTTCAAAATCCCTTTCCCCCCCAAAAAAAGGCCGCAAACAAATACTCTCTGCGTCGCTCGTCGTTCAAAATCCCTTTCCCCCCAAAAAAAGGCCGCAAACAAATACTCTCTGCGTCGCTCGTCGTTCAAAATCCCTTTCCCCCCAAAAAAAGGCCGCAAACAAATACTCTCTGCGTCGCTCGTCGTTCAAAATCCCTTTCCCCCCAAAAAAAGGCCGCAAACAAATACTCTCTGCGTCGCTCGTCGTTCAAAATCCCTTTCCCCCCAAAAAAAGGCCGCAAACAAATACTCTCTGCGTCGCTCGTCGTTCAAAATCCCTTTCCCCCCAACAAAAGGCCGCAAACAAATACTCTCTGCGTCGCTCGTCGTTCAAAATCCCTTTCCCCCCAAAACCAAAAGGCCGCAAACAAATACTCTCTGCGTCGCTCGTCGTTCAAAATCCCTTTCCCCCCCAAAAAAAGGCCGCAAACAAATACTCTCTGCGTCGCTCGTCGTTCAAAATCCCTTTCCCCCCAAAAAAAGGCCGCAAACAAATACTCTCTGCGTCGCTCGTCGTTCAAAATCCCTTTCCCCCCCAAAAAAAGGCCGCAAACAAATACTCTCTGCGTCGCTCGTCGTTCAAAATCCCTTTCCCCCCAAAAAAAGGCCGCAAACAAATACTCTCTGCGTCGCTCGTCGTTCAAAATCCCTTTCCCCCCCAAAAAAAGGCCGCAAACAAATACTCTCTGCGTCGCTCGTCGTTCAAAATCCCTTTCCCCCCCAAAAAAAGGCCGCAAACAAATACTCTCTGCGTCGCTCGTCGTTCAAAATCCCTTTCCCCCCAAAAAAAAGGCCGCAAACAAATACTCTCTGCGTCGCTCGTCGTTCAAAATCCCTTTCCCCCCAAAAACCAAAGGCCGCAAACAAATACTCTCTGCGTCGCTCGTCGTTCAAAATCCCTTTCCCCCCCCAAAAAAAGGCCGCAAACAAATACTCTCTGCGTCGCTCGTCGTTCAAAATCCCTTTCCCCCCAAAAAAAAGGCCGCAAACAAATACTCTCTGCGTCGCTCGTCGTTCAAAATCCCTTTCCCCCCAAAAAAAAGGCCGCAAACAAATACTCTCTGCGTCGCTCGTCGTTCAAAATCCCTTTCCCCCCCAAAAAAAGGCCGCAAACAAATACTCTCTGCGTCGCTCGTCGTTCAAAATCCCTTTCCCCCCAAAAAAAAGGCCGCAAACAAATACTCTCTGCGTCGCTCGTCGTTCAAAATCCCTTTCCCCCCCAAAAAAAGGCCGCAAACAAATACTCTCTGCGTCGCTCGTCGTTCAAAATCCCTTTCCCCCCCAAAAAAAGGCCGCAAACAAATACTCTCTGCGTCGCTCGTCGTTCAAAATCCCTTTCCCCCCCAAAAAAAGGCCGCAAACAAATACTCTCTGCGTCGCTCGTCGTTCAAAATCCCTTTCCCCCAAAAACCCAAAAGGCCGCAAACAAATACTCTCTGCGTCGCTCGTCGTTCAAAATCCCTTTCCCCCCAAAAAAAGGCCGCAAACAAATACTCTCTGCGTCGCTCGTCGTTCAAAATCCCTTTCCCCCCCAAAAAAAGGCCGCAAACAAATACTCTCTGCGTCGCTCGTCGTTCAAAATCCCTTTCCCCCCCAAAAAAAGGCCGCAAACAAATACTCTCTGCGTCGCTCGTCGTTCAAAATCCCTTTCCCCCCAAAAAAAGGCCGCAAACAAATACTCTCTGCGTCGCTCGTCGTTCAAAATCCCTTTCCCCCCCAAAAAAAGGCCGCAAACAAATACTCTCTGCGTCGCTCGTCGTTCAAAATCCCTTTCCCCCAAAAACCAAAAGGCCGCAAACAAATACTCTCTGCGTCGCTCGTCGTTCAAAATCCCTTTCCCCCCAAAAAAAAGGCCGCAAACAAATACTCTCTGCGTCGCTCGTCGTTCAAAATCCCTTTCCCCCCCAAAAAAAGGCCGCAAACAAATACTCTCTGCGTCGCTCGTCGTTCAAAATCCCTTTCCCCCCAAAAAAAGGCCGCAAACAAATACTCTCTGCGTCGCTCGTCGTTCAAAATCCCTTTCCCCCCAAAAAAAGGCCGCAAACAAATACTCTCTGCGTCGCTCGTCGTTCAAAATCCCTTTCCCCCCAAAAAAAGGCCGCAAACAAATACTCTCTGCGTCGCTCGTCGTTCAAAATCCCTTTCCCCCCCAAAAAAAGGCCGCAAACAAATACTCTCTGCGTCGCTCGTCGTTCAAAATCCCTTTCCCCCCAAAAAAAGGCCGCAAACAAATACTCTCTGCGTCGCTCGTCGTTCAAAATCCCTTTCCCCCCCAAAAAAAGGCCGCAAACAAATACTCTCTGCGTCGCTCGTCGTTCAAAATCCCTTTCCCCCCAAAAAAAGGCCGCAAACAAATACTCTCTGCGTCGCTCGTCGTTCAAAATCCCTTTCCCCCCAAAAAAAGGCCGCAAACAAATACTCTCTGCGTCGCTCGTCGTTCAAAATCCCTTTCCCCCCAAAAAAAAGGCCGCAAACAAATACTCTCTGCGTCGCTCGTCGTTCAAAATCCCTTTCCCCCCCAAAAAAGGCCGCAAACAAATACTCTCTGCGTCGCTCGTCGTTCAAAATCCCTTTCCCCCCAAAACCAAAAGGCCGCAAACAAATACTCTCTGCGTCGCTCGTCGTTCAAAATCCCTTTCCCCCCAAAAAAAAGGCCGCAAACAAATACTCTCTGCGTCGCTCGTCGTTCAAAATCCCTTTCCCCCCCCCAAAAAAGGCCGCAAACAAATACTCTCTGCGTCGCTCGTCGTTCAAAATCCCTTTCCCCCCAAAAAAAGGCCGCAAACAAATACTCTCTGCGTCGCTCGTCGTTCAAAATCCCTTTCCCCCAAAAACCCAAAAGGCCGCAAACAAATACTCTCTGCGTCGCTCGTCGTTCAAAATCCCTTTCCCCCACAAACCAAAAGGCCGCAAACAAATACTCTCTGCGTCGCTCGTCGTTCAAAATCCCTTTCCCCCCCAAAAAAAGGCCGCAAACAAATACTCTCTGCGTCGCTCGTCGTTCAAAATCCCTTTCCCCCAAAAACCCAAAAGGCCGCAAACAAATACTCTCTGCGTCGCTCGTCGTTCAAAATCCCTTTCCCCCCAAAACCAAAAGGCCGCAAACAAATACTCTCTGCGTCGCTCGTCGTTCAAAATCCCTTTCCCCCCCCAAAAAAGGCCGCAAACAAATACACTCTGCGTCGCTCGTCGTTCAAAATCCCTTTCCCCCAAAAACCCAAAAGGCCGCAAACAAATACTCTCTGCGTCGCTCGTCGTTCAAAATCCCTTTCCCCCCAAAAAAAGGCCGCAAACAAATACTCTCTGCGTCGCTCGTCGTTCAACATCCCTTCCCCCCCCAAAAAAGGCCGCAAACAAATACACTCTGCGTCGCTCGTCGTTCAAAATCCCTTTCCCCCCAAAACCCAAAAGGCCGCAAACAAATACTCTCTGCGTCGCTCGTCGTTCAAAATCCCTTTCCCCCCCAAAAAAGGCCGCAAACAAATACTCTGCGTCGCTCGTCGTTCAAAATCCCTTCCCCCCCCCAAAAAAGGCCGCAAACAAATACTCTGCGTCGCTCGTCGTTCAAAATCCCTTCCCCCCCCCAAAAAAGGCCGCAAACAAATACTCTGCGTCGCTCGTCGTTCAAAATCCCTTTCCCCCCAAAAAAAGGCCGCAAACAAATACTCTCTGCGTCGCTCGTCGTTCAAAATCCCTTTCCCCCAAAAACCCAAAAGGCCGCAAACAAATACTCTCTGCGTCGCTCGTCGTTCAAAATCCCTTTCCCCCCCCAAAAAAAGGCCGCAAACAAATACTCTCTGCGTCGCTCGTCGTTCAAAATCCCTTTCCCCCCCAAAAAAAGGCCGCAAACAAATACTCTCTGCGTCGCTCGTCGTTCAAAATCCCTTTCCCCCCCAAAAAAAGGCCGCAAACAAATACTCTCTGCGTCGCTCGTCGTTCAAAATCCCTTTCCCCCCCAAAAAAAGGCCGCAAACAAATACTCTCTGCGTCGCTCGTCGTTCAAAATCCCTTTCCCCCCAAAAAAAGGCCGCAAACAAATACTCTCTGCGTCGCTCGTCGTTCAAAATCCCTTTCCCCCCCAAAAAAAGGCCGCAAACAAATACTCTCTGCGTCGCTCGTCGTTCAAAATCCCTTTCCCCCCAAAAAAAGGCCGCAAACAAATACTCTCTGCGTCGCTCGTCGTTCAAAATCCCTTTCCCCCCAAAAAAAAGGCCGCAAACAAATACTCTCTGCGTCGCTCGTCGTTCAAAATCCCTTTCCCCCCAAAACCCAAAAGGCCGCAAACAAATACTCTCTGCGTCGCTCGTCGTTCAAAATCCCTTCATTCATTCGAAGGTTGTCCTTCAAAGTTGGTCAACTGTCTTCTACTTCTCTCAACAGGTGGGAAGCACAACGTGCGTGGCGATATTGATGTTCTCCTATGTGGAAATCCAGGCACAGGCAATTAAAATATGTTGAGAAGGTTGGAAGTCGTTTACTTTTCACTGCAGGGCAGAGCGATTACACCGTGGGTCTGACGGCTTACGTGCGCTATCATGCCGTAAGTTGAGAGTGGACGTTGGAGGCGGGAGCTTTCATGTTTGCTGACCGAGGAGTCTGTCTCATTGACGAGTTTGATAAGGTAAGCAATTTGTAGCTGTTTTTCGACCAATTTAGAGCAATTTTTTTTCCCCAGACCCTACCCAAAAAAAAGTCGGCCTTTCCCTCATCCCCTGCGTCGGTCAAAACAAAAACCTCCCCAACACCCAAACAAAAACCTACCCAACAGCCCCCACCCAAAAAAAGTCGGCCTTTTCCTCATCCCCTGCTTCGGTCGCTCATTAAAAAGCCCCCTCAAAAACAAGTCGGCCTTTCCCTCATCCCCTGCGTCGGTCAAAACAAAAACCTCCCCAACAGCCCCCACCCAAAAAAAGTCGGCCTTTCCCTCATCCCCTGCGTCGGTCGCTCATTAAAAAACCCCCTCAAAAAAAAAGTCGGCCTTTCTCTCATCCTCTTCGTCGGTCGCTCGTTAAAAAGCCCCCTCAAAAAAAAAAGTTGGCCTTTCCCTCATCCCCTGCGTCGGTCAAAACAATAACCTCCCCAACAGCCCCCACCCAAAACAAGTCGGCCTTTCTCTCATCCCCTGCGTCGGTCACTTGTTAAGCCCCCACCCAAAAAAAAGTCGGCCTTTTCCTCATCCCCTGCGTCGGTCGCTCGTTAAAAAGCCCCCGCCCAAAAAAAGTCGGCCTTTCCCTCATCCCCTGCGTCGGTCAAAACAAAAACCTCCCCAACAGCCCCCCCCCAAAAAAAGTCGGTCTGTCCCTCAGCCCCTGCTTCGGGTGCTCGTTAAAAAACCCCCATCCAAAAAAAAGTCGGCCTTTCCCTCAGCCCCTGCGTTGGTCACTCATTAAAAAAAAATCCAAAAAAAGTCGGCCTTTCTTTTTTTGGAGTTTATTTTGACGAGTGTAAAAAGCCCCTACCCAAAAAAAAGTCGGCCTTTCCCTCATCCCCTGCGTCGGTCTCTCGTTAAAAAGCCCCCTCAAAAAAAAGTCGGCCTTTCCCTCATCCCCTGCGTCGGTCTCTCGTTAAAAAGCCCCCTCAAAAAAAAGTCGGCCTTTCCCTCATCCCCTGCGTCGGTCAAAACAAAAACCTCCCCTGCACTCCCACCCAAAAAAAGTCGGCCTTTCCCTCATCCCCTGCGTCGGTCACTTGTTAAAAAGCCCCCACCCAAAAAAAAAGTCGGCCTTTCCCTCATCCCCTGCGTCGGTCTCTCGTTAAAAAGCCCCCTCAAAAAAAAGTCGGCCTTTCCCTCATCCCCTGCGTCGGTCTCTCGTTAAAAAGCCCCCTCAAAAAAAAGTCGGCCTTTCCCTCATACCCTGCGTCGGTCAAAACAAAAACCTCCCCTGCACTCCCCACCCAAAAAAAGTCGGCCTTTCCCTCATCCCCTGCGTCGGTCGCTCGTTAAAAAGCCCCCTCAAAAAAAAGTCGGCCTTTCCCTCATCCCCTGCGTCGGTCAAAACAAAAACCTTCCCAACAGCCCCCACCCAAAAAAAGTCGGCCTTTTCCTCATCCCCTGCGTCAGTCGCTCGTTAAAAAGCCCCCTCAAAAACAAGTCGGCCTTTCCCTCATCCCATGCATCGGTCGCTCGTTAAAAAGCCCCCTAAAAAAACAAGTCGGCGTTTTCCTCATCCCCTCCGTCGGTCAAAACCAAAACCTCCCCAACAACCCCCACCTAAAAAAAGTCGGCCTTTCTCTCATCCCCTGCGTCGGTCGCTCATTAAAAAGCCCCCTCAAAAACAAGTCGGCCTTTCCCTCATCCCATGCGTCGGTCAAAACAGAAACCTCCCCTGCACTCCCCACCCAAAAAAAGTCGGTCTTTCTCTCAGCCCCTGCTTTGGGTGCTCGTTAAAAAAAAATCCAAAAAAAGTCAGCCTTTCTTTTTTTTGGAGTTTATTTTGACGAGTGTAAAAAGCCCCCTCAAAAAAAAGTCGGCCTTTCCCTCATCCCCTGCGTCGGTCAAAACAAAAACCTCCCCAACAGCCCCCACCCAAAAAAAGTCGGTTTTTCTCTCATCCCCTGCGTCGGTCGCTCGTTAAAAAGCCCCCTCAAAAACAAGGCGGCCTTTCCCTCATCCCATGCATCGGTCGCTCGTTAAAAAGCCCCCTCAAAAACAAGTCGGCGTTTTCCTCATCCCCTCCGTCGGTCAAAACCAAAACCTCCCCAACAACCCCCACCCAAAAAAAGTCGGCCTTTTCCTCATCCCCTGCGTCGGTCGCTCGTTAAAAAGCCCCCTCAAAAACAAGTCGGCCTTTTCCTCATCCCCTCCGTCGGTCAAAACCAAAACCTCCCCAACAACCCCCACCCAAAAAAAGTCGGCCTTTTCCTCATCCCCTGCGTCGGTCGCTCGTTAAAAAGCCCCCTCAAAAACAAGTCGGCCTTTTCCTCATCCCCTGCGTCGGTCAAAACCAAAACCTCCCCAACAGCCCCCACCCAAAAAAAGTCGGCCTTTCTCTCATCCCCTGCGTCGGTCGCTCATTAAAAAGCCCCCTCAAAAACAAGTCGGCCTTTCCCTCATCCCTGCGTCGGTCAAAACAAAAACCTCCCCAACAGCCCCCACCCAAAAAAAGTCGGCCTTTTCCTCATCCCCTGCGTCGGTCGCTCGTTAAAAAGCCCCCTCAAAAACAAGTCGGCCTTTCCCTCATCCCCTGCGTCGGTCAAAACAAAACCTCCCCAACAGCCCCCACCCAAAAAAAGTCGGCCTTTCTCTCATCCCCTGCGTCGGTGCTCGTTAAAAAAAATCCAAAAAAAGTCGGCCTTTCTTTTTTGGAGTTTATTTTGACGAGTGTAAAAGCCCCTACCCAAAAAAAAGTCGGCCTTTCCCCTCATCCCCTGCGTCGGTCGCTCGTTAAAAAGCCCCCTCAAAAACAAGTCGGCCTTTTCCTCATCCCCTGCGTCGGTCGCTCGTTAAAAAGCCCCCTCAAAAAAAAGTCGGCCTTTTCCTCATCCCCTGCGTCGGTCGCTCGTTAAAAAGCCCCCTCAAAAACAAGTCGGCCTTTCCCTCATCCCATGCGTCGGTCGCTCGTTAAAAAGCCCCCTCAAAAACAAGTCGGCCTTTTCCTCATCCCCTCCGTCGGTCAAAACCAAAACCTCCCCAACAACCCCCACCCAAAAAAAGTCGGCCTTTTCCTCATCCCCTGCGTCGGTCAAACAAAAACCTCCCCAACAGCCCCCACCCAAAAAAAGTCGGCCTTTTCCTCATCCCCTGCGTCGGTCGCTCGTTAAAAAGCCCCCTCAAAAACAAGTCGGCCTTTCCCTCATCCCATGCTCGGTCGCTCGTTAAAAAGCCCCCTCAAAAACAAGTCGGCCTTTTCCTCATCCCCTCCGTCGGTCAAAACCAAAACCTCCCCAACAACCCCCACCCAAAAAAAGTCGGCCTTTCCCTCATCCCCTGCGTCGGTCAAAACAAAAACCTCCCCAACAGCCCCCACCCAAAAAAAGTCGGCCTTTTCCTCATCCCCTGCGTCGGTCGCTCGTTAAAAAGCCCCTCCAAAAAAAAGTCGGCCTTTTCCTCATCCCTGCGTCGGTCGCTCGTTAAAAAGCCCCCTCAAAAAAAGTCGGCCTTTTCCTCATCCCCTGCGTCGGTCAAAACCAAAACCTCCCCAACAACCCCCACCCAAAAAAAGTCGGCCTTTCCTCATCCCCTGCGTCGGTCAAAACAAAAACCTCCCCAACAGCCCCCACCCAAAAAAAGTCGGCCTTTTCCTCATCCCCTGCGTCGGTCGCTCGTTAAAAAGCCCCCTCAAAAAAAAGTCGGCCTTTTCCTCATCCCCTGCGTCGGTCGCTCGTTAAAAAGCCCCTCAAAAAAAAGTCGGCCTTTTCCTCATCCCCTGCGTCGGTCAAAACCAAAACCTCCCCAACAACCCCCACCCAAAAAAAGTCGGCCTTTTCCTCATCCCCTGCGTCGGTCGCTCGTTAAAAAGCCCCCTCAAAAAAAAAGTCGGCCTTTTCCTCATCCCCTGCGTCGGTCAAAACAAAAACCTCCCCAACAACCCCCACCCAAAAAAAGTCGGCCTTTCCTCATCCCCTGCGTCGGTCGCTCGTTAAAAAGCCCCCTCAAAAAAAAGTCGGCCTTTTCCTCATCCCCTGCGTCGGTCAAAACCAAAACCTCCCCAACAGCCCCCACCCAAAAAAAGTCGGCCTTTTCCTCATCCCCTGCGTCGGTCAAAACAAAAACCTCCCCAACAGCCCCCACCCAAAAAAAGTCGGCCTTTTCCTCATCCCCTGCGTCGGTCAAAACAAAAACCTCCCCAACAGCCCCCACCCAAAAAAAGTCGGCCTTTTCCTCATCCCCTGCGTCGGTCGCTCGTTAAAAAGCCCCTCCAAAAAAAAGTCGGCCTTTCCTCATCCCCTGCGTCGGTCGCTCGTTAAAAAGCCCCTCCAAAAAAAAGTCGGCCTTTCCTCATCCCCTGCGTCGGTCGCTCGTTAAAAAGCCCCCTCAAAAAAAAGTCGGCCTTTTCCTCATCCCCTGCGTCGGTCAAAACCAAAACCTCCCCAACAGCCCCCACCCAAAAAAAGTCGGCCTTTCCTCATCCCCTGCGTCGGTCAAAACCAAAACCTCCCCAACAGCCCCCACCCAAAAAAAGTCGGCCTTTTCCTCATCCCCTGCGTCGGTCAAAACCAAAACCTCCCCAACAGCCCCCACCCAAAAAAAGTCGGCCTTTTCCCTCATCCCCTGCGTCGGTCAAAACAAAAACCTCCCCAACAGCCCCCACCCAAAAAAAGTCGGCCTTTTCCTCATCCCCTGCGTCGGTCGCTCGTTAAAAAGCCCCTCCAAAAAAAAGTCGGCCTTTTCCTCATCCCCTGCGTCGGTCGCTCGTTAAAAAGCCCCTACCCAAAAAAAAGTCGGCCTTTTCCTCATCCCCTGCGTCGGTCAAAACAAAAACCTCCCCAACAGCCCCCACCCAAAAAAAGTCGGCCTTTTCCTCATCCCCTGCGTCGGTCGCTCGTTAAAAAGCCCCCTCAAAAAAAAGTCGGCCTTTTCCTCATCCCCTGCGTCGGTCAAAACCAAAACCTCCCCAACAACCCCCACCCAAAAAAAGTCGGCCTTTCCCTCATCCCCTGCGTCGGTCAAAACAAAACCTCCCCAACAGCCCCACCCAAAAAAAGTCGGCCTTTTCCTCATCCCCTGCGTCGGTCAAAACAATAACCTCCCAACAGCCCCCACCCAAAAAAAGTCGGCCTTTTCCTCATCCCCTGCGTCGGTCAAAACCAAAACCTCCCCAACAGCCCCCACCCAAAAAAAGTCGGCCTTTCCTCATCCCCTGCGTCGGTCAAAACCAAAACCTCCCCAACAGCCCCCACCCAAAAAAAGTCGGCCTTTTCCTCATCCCCTGCGTCGGTCGCTCGTTAAAAAGCCCCCTCAAAAAAAAGTCGGCCTTTTCCTCATCCCCTGCGTCGGTCAAAACCAAAACCTCCCCAACCCCCACCCAAAAAAAGTCGGCCTTTCCCTCATCCCCTGCGTCGGTCAAAACAAAACCTCCCCAACAGCCCCCACCCAAAAAAAGTCGGCCTTTCCTCATCCCCTGCGTTGGTGCTCGTTAAAAAAAATCCAAAAAAAGTCGGCCTTTCTTTTTTTGGAGTTTATTTTGACGAGTGTAAAAGCCCCTACCCAAAAAAAAGTCGGCCTTTCCCTCATCCCCTGCGTCGGTCGCTCGTTAAAAAGCCCCCTCAAAAAAAAGTCGGCCTTTTCCTCATCCCCTGCGTCGGTCGCTCGTTAAAAAGCCCCCTCAAAAAAAAGTCGGCCTTTTCCTCATCCCCTGCGTCGGTCGCTCGTTAAAAAGCCCCCCAAAAAAAGTCGGCCTTTCCTCATCCCTGCGTCGGTCGCTCGTTAAAAAGCCCCCTCAAAAAAAAGTCGGCCTTTTCCCTCATCCCCTGCGTCGGTCAAAACAAAAACCTCCCCAACAGCCCCCACCCAAAAAAAGTCGGCCTTTCCTCATCCCCTGCGTCGGTCAAAACAAAAACCTCCCCAACAGCCCCCACCCAAAAAAAGTCGGCCTTTTCCTCATCCCCTGCGTCGGTCGCTCGTTAAAAAGCCCCCTCAAAAAAAAGTCGGCCTTTTCCTCATCCCCTGCGTCGGTCAAAACAAAAACCTCCCCAACAGCCCCCACCCAAAAAAAGTCGGCCTTTTCCTCATCCCCTGCGTCGGTCGCTCGTTAAAAAAAAATCCAAAAAAAGTCGGCCTTTCTTTTTTTGGAGTTTATTTTGACGAGTGTAAAAAGCCCCTACCCAAAAAAAAGTCGGCCTTTTCCTCATCCCCTGCGTCGGTCGCTCGTTAAAAAGCCCCCTCAAAAAAAAGTCGGCCTTTTCCTCATCCCCTGCGTCGGTCGCTCGTTAAAAAGCCCCCACCCAAAAAAAGTCGGCCTTTTCCTCATCCCCTGCGTCGGTCAAAACAAAAACCTCCCAACAGCCCCACCCAAAAAAAGTCGGCCTTTCCCTCATCCCCTGCGTCGGTCAAAACAAAAACCTCCCCAACAGCCCCCACCCAAAAAAAGTCGGCCTTTTCCTCATCCCCTGCGTCGGTCAAAACAAAAACCTCCCCAACAGCCCCCACCCAAAAAAAGTCGGCCTTTTCCTCATCCCCTGCGTCGGTCGCTCGTTAAAAAGCCCCCTCAAAAAAAAGTCGGCCTTTTCCTCATCCCCTGCGTCGGTCGCTCGTTAAAAACCACCCAAAAAAAGTCGGCCTTTCCTCATCCCTGCGTCGTGTCAAAAAGCCCCCCAAAAAAAAGTCGGCCTTTTCCTCATCCCCTGCGTCGGTCGCTCGTTAAAAAGCCCCCCCAAAAAAAAGTCGGCCTTTTCCTCATCCCCTGCGTCGGTCGCTCGTTAAAAAAAATCCAAAAAAGTCGGCCTTTCTTTTTTGGAGTTATTTGACGAGTGTAAAAAGCCCCCTCCAAAAAAAAGTCGGCCTTTTCCTCATCCCCTGCGTCGGTCAAAACAAAAACCTCCCCAACAGCCCCCACCCAAAAAAAGTCGGCCTTTCCCTCATCCCCTGCGTCGGTCAAAACAAAAACTCCCCAACAGCCCCCACCCAAAAAAAGTCGGCCTTTTCCTCATCCCCTGCGTCGGTCGCTCGTTAAAAAGCCCCCTCCAAAAAAAAGTCGGCCTTTTCCTCATCCCCTGCGTCGGTCGCTCGTTAAAAAGCCCCCTCCAAAAAAAAGTCGGCCTTTTCCTCATCCCCTGCGTCGGTCACTCATTAAAAAAGCCCCCTCCAAAAAAAAGTCGGCCTTTTCCTCATCCCCTGCGTCGGTCAACAAACCTTCCCAACAGCCCCCACCCAAAAAAAGTCGGCCTTTTCCTCATCCCCTGCGTCGGTCGCTCGTTAAAAAGCCCCCTCAAAAAAAAGTCGGCCTTTCCCTCATCCCCTGCGTCGGTCAAAACAAAACCTCCCCAACAGCCCCCACCCAAAAAAAGTCGGCCTTTCTCCTCATCCCCTGCGTCGGTCGCTCGTTAAAAAAAATCCAAAAAAAGTCGGCCTTTCTTTTTTTGGAGTTTATTTTGACGATGTAAAAAGCCCCCTACCCAAAAAAAAGTCGGCCTTTTCCTCATCCCCTGCGTCGGTCACTCTTAAAAAGCCCCCCAAAAAAAGTCGGCCTTTCCTCATCCCCTGCGTCGGTCGCTCGTTAAAAAGCCCCCTCAAAAAAAGTCGGCCTTTCCTCATCCCCTGCGTCGGTCGTCAAAAAAAATCCAAAAAAAGTCGGCCTTTCTTTTTTTGGAGTTTATTTTGACGAGTGTAAAAAGCCCCTACCCAAAAAAAGTCGGCCTTTTCCTCATCCCCTGCGTCGGTCGCTCGTTAAAAAAAAATCCAAAAAAAGTCGGCCTTTCTTTTTTGGAGTTTATTTTGACGAGTGTAAAAAGCCCCCTCAAAAAAAAGTCGGCCTTTCCCTCATCCCCTGCGTCGGTCAAAACAAAACCTCCCCAACAGCCCCCCCCAAAAAAAGTCGGCCTTTTCCTCATCCCCTGCGTCGGTCGCTCGTTAAAAAGCCCCCTCAAAAAAAAGTCGGCCTTTCCCTCATCCCCTGCGTCGGTCGCTCGTTAAAAGCCCCCCAAAAAAAGTCGGCCTTTCCTCATCCCCTGCGTGGTCCCTAAAAACACCCTCAAAAAAAAGTCGGCCTTTCCCTCATCCCCTGCGTCGGTCAAAACAAAAACCTCCCCAACAGCCCCCACCCAAAAAAAGTCGGCCTTTCCTCATCCCCTGCGTCGGTCGCTCGTTAAAAAGCCCCCTCAAAAAAAAGTCGGCCTTTTCCTCATCCCATGCGTCGGTCGCTCGTTAAAAAGCCCCCTCCAAAAAAAAGTCGGCCTTTTCCTCATCCCCTGCGTCGGTCAAAACAAAAACCTCCCCTCACCCCCACCCAAAAAAAGTCGGCCTTTTCCTCATCCCCTGCTGGTCGCTCGTTAAAAAAAATCCAAAAAAGTCGGCCTTTCTTTTTTTGGAGTTTATTTTGACGAGTGTAAAAGCCCCCTCAAAAAAAAAGTCGGCCTTTCCCTCATCCCCTGCGTCGGTCAAAACAAAAACCTCCCCAACAGCCCCCACCCAAAAAAAGTCGGCCTTTTCCTCATCCCCTGCGTCGGTCGCTCGTTAAAAAGCCCCCTCAAAAAAAAGTCGGCCTTTTCCTCATCCCCTGCGTCGGTCAAAACCAAAACCTCCCCAACAGCCCCCACCCAAAAAAAGTCGGCCTTTTCCTCATCCCCTGCGTCGGTCAAAACAAAAACCTCCCCAACAGCCCCCACCCAAAAAAAGTCGGCCTTTCCCTCATCCCCTGCGTCGGTCAAAACAAAAACCTCCCCAACAGCCCCCACCCAAAAAAAGTCGGCCTTTTCCTCATCCCCTGCGTCGGTCAAAACAAAAACCTCCCCAACAGCCCCCACCCAAAAAAAGTCGGCCTTTTCCTCATCCCCTGCGTCGGTCAAAACAAAAACCTCCCCAACAGCCCCCACCCAAAAAAAGTCGGCCTTTTCCTCATCCCCTGCGTCGGTCGCTCGTTAAAAAGCCCCCCAAAAAAAGTCGGCCTTTTCCTCATCCCCTGCGTCGGTCGCTCGTTAAAAAGCCCCCCCAAAAAAAGTCGGCCTTTTCCTCATCCCCTGCGTCGGTCAAAACAAAAACCTCCCCAACAGCCCCCACCCAAAAAAAGTCGGCCTTTTCCTCATCCCCTGCGTCGGTCGCTCGTTAAAAAGCCCCCCAAAAAAAGTCGGCCTTTCCTCATCCCCTGCGTCGGTCGCTCGTTAAAAAGCCCCCAAAAAAAAGTCGGCCTTTTCCTCATCCCCTGCGTCGGTCAACACGTTAAAAAGCCCCACCCAAAAAAAAGTCGGCCTTTTCCTCATCCCCTGCGTCGGTCGCTCGTTAAAAAGCCCCCACCCAAAAAAAGTCGGCCTTTTCCTCATCCCCTGCGTCGGTCGCTCGTTAAAAAGCCCCTCAAAAAAAAGTCGGCCTTTTCCTCATCCCCTGCGTCGGTCACTCATTAAAAAGCCCCCCAAAAAAAGTCGGCCTTTTCCTCATCCCCTGCGTCGGTCACTCGTTAAAAAGCCCCCCAAAAAAAAGTCGGCCTTTCCCTCATCCCATGCGTCGGTCGCTCGTTAAAAAGCCCCCACCCAAAAAAAGTCGGCCTTTTCCTCATCCCCTGCGTTGGTCACTCATTAAAAAAAAATCCAAAACAAGTCGGCCTTTCTTTTTTTGGAGTTTATTTTGACGAGTGTAAAAAGCCCCACCCAAAAAAAGTCGGCCTTTTCCTCATCCCCTGCGTCGGTCCCTCAAAAAGCCCCCTCAAAAAAAGTCGGCCTTTTCCTCATCCCCTGCGTCGGTCGCTCGTTAAAAAGCCCCCTCAAAAAAAAGTCGGCCTTTTCCTCATCCCCTGCGTCGGTCACATCGTTAAAAAGCCCCCACCCAAAAAAAGTCGGCCTTTTCCTCATCCCCTGCGTCGGTCGCTCGTTAAAAAAAAATCCAAAAAAAGTCGGCCTTTCTTTTTTTGGAGTTTATTTTGACGAGTGTAAAAAGCCCCTACCCAAAAAAAAGTCGGCCTTTTCCTCATCCCCTGCGTCGGTCGCTCGTTAAAAACACCCTCAAAAAAAAGTCGGCCTTTTCCTCATCCCCTGCGTCGGTCGCTCGTTAAAAAGCCCCCTCCAAAAAAAGTCTGCCTTTCCTCATCCCCTGCGTCGGTCGCTCGTTAAAAAGCCCCCTCAAAAAAAAGTCGGCCTTTTCCTCATCCCCTGCGTCGGTCAAAACAAAACCTCCCAACAGCCCCCACCCAAAAAAAGTCGGCCTTTCCTCATCCCCTGCGTCGGTCAAAACAAAAACCTCCCCAACAGCCCCCACCCAAAAAAAGTCGGCCTTTCCTCATCCCCTGCGTCGGTCGCTCTAAAAACCCCCTCCAAAAAAAGTCGGCCTTTCCTCATCCCCTGCGTCGGTCAAAACAAAAACCTCCCCTGCACCCCCACCCAAAAAAAGTCGGCCTTTCTCTCATCCCCTGCGTCGGTGCTCGTTAAAAAAAAATCCAAAAAAAGTCGGCCTTTCTTTTTTTGGAGTTTATTTTGCGAGTGTAAAAAGCCCCCTCAAAAAAAAGTCGGCCTTTCCCTCATCCCCTGCGTCGGTCAAAACAAAAACCTCCCCAACAGCCCCCACCCAAAAAAAGTCGGCCTTTCCCTCATCCCCTGCGTCGGTCGCTCGTTAAAAAGCCCCCTCAAAAAAAAGTCGGCCTTTTCCTCATCCCCTGCGTCGGTCAAAACCAAAACCTCCCCAACAGCCCCCACCCAAAAAAAGTCGGCCTTTTCCTCATCCCCTGCGTCGGTCGCTCGTTAAAAAGCCCCCTCAAAAAAAAGTCGGCCTTTTCCTCATCCCCTGCGTCGGTCAAAACAAAAACCTCCCCAACAGCCCCCACCCAAAAAAAGTCGGCCTTTTCCTCATCCCCTGCGTCGGTCAAAACAAAAACCTCCCCAACAGCCCCCACCCAAAAAAAGTCGGCCTTTTCCTCATCCCCTGCGTCGGTGCTCGTTAAAAAAAACTCCAAAAAAAGTCGGCCTTTCTCTTCCTGGGTCGTTCGCTCGTTAAAAAGCCCCCTCAAAAAAAAGTCGGCCTTTCCCTCATCCCCTGCGTCGGTCAAAACAAAAACCTCCCCAACAGCCCCCACCCAAAAAAAGTCGGCCTTTTCCTCATCCCCTGCGTCGGTCAAAACCAAAACCTCCCCAACAGCCCCCACCCAAAAAAAGTCGGCCTTTTCCTCATCCCCTGCGTCGGTCCGACCTCGTTAAAAAGCCCCCTCCAAAAAAAGTCGGCCTTTCCCTCATCCCCTGCGTCGGTCAAAACAAAAACCTCCCCAACAGCCCCCACCCAAAAAAAGTCGGCCTTTCTCTCATCCCCTGCGTCGGTCGCTCGTTAAAAAAAATCCAAAAAAAGTCGGCCTTTCTTTTTTTGGAGTTTATTTTGACGAGTGTAAAAAGCCCCCTCAAAAAAAAAGTCGGCCTTTTCCTCATCCCCTGCGTCGGTCAAAACAAAAACCTCCCCAACAGCCCCACCCAAAAAAAGTCGGCCTTTTCCTCATCCCCTGCGTCGGTCGCTCGTTAAAAAGCCCCCTCAAAAAAAAGTCGGCCTTTTCCTCATCCCCTGCGTCGGTCGCTCGTTAAAAAGCCCCCTCAAAAAAAAGTCGGCCTTTCCTCATCCCCTGCGTCGGTCACATCGTTAAAAAGCCCCCCCCAAAAAAAGTCGGCCTTTCTCTCATCCCCTGCGTCGGTCGCTCGTTAAAAAGCCCCCTCAAAAAAAAGTCGGCCTTTTCCTCATCCCCTGCGTCGGTCGCTCGTTAAAAAGCCCCCTCAAAAAAAGTCGGCCTTTTCCTCATCCCCTGCGTCGGTCACTCTTAAAAAAAATCCAAAAAAAGTCGGCCTTTCCTCATCCCCTGCGTCGGTCAAACAAAACCTTCCCAACAGCCCCCACCCAAAAAAAGTCGGCCTTTCTCTCATCCCCTGCGTCGGTCGCTCGTTAAAAAGCCCCCTCAAAAAAAGTCGGCCTTTCCTCATCCCCTGCGTCGGTCAAAACAAAAACCTCCCCTGCACTCCCCACCCAAAAAAAGTCGGCCTTTCTCTCATCCCCTGCGTCGGTCGCTCGTTAAGAAAAAATCCAAAAAAAGTCGGCCTTTCTTTTTTTGGAGTTTATTTTGACGAGTGTAAAAAGCCCCCTCAAAAAAAAAGTCGGCCTTTTCCTCATCCCCTGCGTCGGTCAAAACAAAAACCTCCCCAACAGCCCCCACCCAAAAAAAGTCGGCCTTTTCCTCATCCCCTGCGTCGGTCGCTCGTTAAAAATCCAAAAAAAGTCGGCCTTTCTTTTGAGTATCGTGTAAAAAGCCCCCTCAAAAAAAAGTCGGCCTTTTCCTCATCCCCTGCGTCGGTCAAAACCAAAACCTCCCCAACAGCCCCCCCCAAAAAAAGTCGGCCTTTTCCTCATCCCCTGCGTCGGTCGCTCATTAAAAAGCCCCCTCAAAAAAAGTCGGCCTTTCCTCATCCCCTGCGTCGGTCGCTCGTTAAAAAGCCCCCTCCCAAAAAAAGTCGGCCTTTTCCTCATCCCCTGCGTCGGTCACTCATTAAAAAACACCCTCCAAAAAAAGTCGGCCTTTTCCTCATCCCCTGCGTCGGTCAAAACAAAAACCTCCCCAACAGCCCCCACCCAAAAAAAGTCGGCCTTTTCCTCATCCCCTGCGTCGGTCGCTCGTTAAAAAGCCCCCTCAAAAAAAGTCGGCCTTTCCCTCATCCCATGCGTCGGTCGTACAAAAAGCCCCCACCCAAAAAAAGTCGGCCTTTCTCTCATCCCCTGCGTCGGTCGCTCGTTAAAAAGCCCCTCCAAAAAAAAGTCGGCCTTTTCCTCATCCCCTGCGTCGGTCGCTCGTTAAAAAGCCCCCTCAAAAAAAAGTCGGCCTTTTCCTCATCCCCTGCGTCGGTCAAAACAAAAACCTCCCCAACAGCCCCCACCCAAAAAAAGTCGGCCTTTCTCTCATCCCCTGCGTCGGTCGCTCGTTAAAAAGCCCCCTCAAAAAAAGTCGGCCTTTTCCTCATCCCCTGCGTCGGTCAAAACAAAAACCTCCCCAACAGCCCCCACCCAAAAAAAGTCGGCCTTTTCCTCATCCCCTGCGTCGGTCAAAACAAAAACCTCCCCAACAGCCCCCACCCAAAAAAAGTCGGCCTTTTCCTCATCCCCTGCGTCGGTCAAAACAAAAACCTCCCCAACAGCCCCCACCCAAAAAAAGTCGGCCTTTTCCTCATCCCCTGCGTCGGTCAAAACAAAAACCTCCCCAACAGCCCCCACCCAAAAAAAGTCGGCCTTTCCTCATCCCCTGCGTCGGTCAAAACAAAACCTCCCCAACAGCCCCCACCCAAAAAAAGTCGGCCTTTTCCTCATCCCCTGCGTCGGTCAAAACAAAAACCTCCCCAACAGCCCCCACCCAAAAAAAGTCGGCCTTTCCTCATCCCCTGCGTCGGTCAAAACAAAAACCTCCCAACAGCCCCCACCCAAAAAAAGTCGGCCTTTTCCTCATCCCCTGCGTCGGTCAAAACAAAAACCTCCCCAACAGCCCCCACCCAAAAAAAGTCGGCCTTTTCCTCATCCCCTGCGTCGGTCAAAACAAAAACCTCCCCAACAGCCCCCACCCAAAAAAAGTCGGCCTTTTCCTCATCCCCTGCGTCGGTCGCTCGTTAAAAAGCCCCCTCCAAAAAAAGTCGGCCTTTTCCTCATCCCCTGCGTCGGTCGACTCGTTAAAAAGCCCCCCCAAAAAAAAGTCGGCCTTTTCCTCATCCCCTGCGTCGGTCCTCTTAAAAAAAATCCAAACAAGTCGGCCTTTCTTTTGGAGTATCGTGTAAAAAGCCCCCACCCAAAAAAAGTCGGCCTTTCCTCATCCCCTGCGTCGGTCGCTCGTTAAAAAGCCCCCACCCAAAAAAAGTCGGCCTTTTCCTCATCCCCTGCGTCGGTCCTCTTAAAAAAAATCCAAACAAGTCGGCCTTTCTTAGTTATTTCAGTAAAGCCCCACCCAAAAAAAAGTCGGCCTTTTCCTCATCCCCTGCGTCGGTCGCTCGTTAAAAAGCCCCCTCAAAAAAAAGTCGGCCTTTTCCTCATCCCCTGCGTCGGTCGCTCGTTAAAAAGCCCCCTCAAAAAAAAGTCGGCCTTTCCTCATCCCCTGCGTCGGTCAAAACCAAAACCTCCCCAACAGCCCCCACCCAAAAAAAAGTCGGCCTTTCCTCATCCCCTGCGTCGGTCGCTCGTTAAGAAAAAATCCAAAAAAAGTCGGCCTTTCTTTTTTTGGAGTTTATTTTGACGAGTGTAAAAAGCCCCTACCAAAAAAAAGTCGGCCTTTCCCTCATCCCCTGTGTCGGTCAAACAAAAACCTCCCAACAGCCCCCACCCAAAAAAAGTCGGCCTTTTCCTCATCCCCTGCGTCGGTCAAAACCAAAACCTCCCCAACAGCCCCCCCCAAAAAAAGTCGGCCTTTTCCTCATCCCCTGCGTCGGTCAAAACAAAAACCTCCCAACAGCCCCACCCAAAAAAAGTCGGCCTTTCCTCATCCCCTGCGTCGGTCACCAAAAACCCCCCTCAAAAAAAAGTCGGCCTTTCCTCATCCCTGCGTCGGTCAAAACAAAAACCTCCCCTGCACCCCCACCCAAAAAAAGTCGGCCTTTCTCTCATCCCCTGCGTCGGTCGCTCGTTAAGAAAAAATCCAAAAAAAGTCGGCCTTTCTTTTTTTGGAGTTTATTTTGACGAGTGTAAAAAGCCCCCTCAAAAAAAAAGTCGGCCTTTCCCTCATCCCCTGCGTCGGTCAAAACAAAAACCTCCCCAACAGCCCCCACCCAAAAAAAGTCGGCCTTTCCCTCATCCCCTGCGTCGGTCAAACCAAAACCTCCCCAACAGCCCCCCCCAAAAAAAGTCGGCCTTTCCCTCATCCCCTGCGTCGGTCAAAACAAAAACCTCCCCAACAGCCCCCACCCAAAAAAAGTCGGCCTTTTCCTCATCCCCTGCGTCGGTCGCTCATTAAAAAGCCCCCTCCAAAAAAAGTCGGCCTTTTCCTCATCCCCTGCGTCGGTCAAAACAAAAACCTCCCCAACAGCCCCCACCCAAAAAAAGTCGGCCTTTTCCTCATCCCCTGCGTCGGTCAAAACAAAAACCTCCCCAACAGCCCCCACCCAAAAAAAGTCGGCCTTTCTCTCATCCCCTGCGTCGGTCACTCGTTAAAAAGCCCCACTCCAAAAAAAGTCGGCCTTTCCTCATCCCCTGCGTCGGTCGCTCGTTAAAAAGCCCCCTCAAAAAAAAGTCGGCCTTTCCCTCATCCCCTGCGTCGGTCACTCGTTAAAAAGCCCCCTCAAAAAAAAGTCGGCCTTTTCCTCATCCCCTGCGTCGGTCAAAACAAAAACCTCCCCAACAGCCCCACCCAAAAAAAGTCGGCCTTTTCCTCATCCCCTGCGTCGGTCGCTCGTTAAAAAGCCCCCTCAAAAAAAAGTCGGCCTTTTCCTCATCCCCTGCGTCGGTCACACAAAAAAAGCCCCCACCCAAAAAAAGTCGGCCTTTCCTCATCCCCTGCGTCGGTCCTCTTAAAAAAACCAAAAAAAGTCGGCCTTTCTTCTTGGTCGCAGTTAAAAAGCCCCCACCCAAAAAAAGTCGGCCTTTTCCTCATCCCCTGCGTCGGTCACTCTTAAAAAGCCCCCCAAAAAAAAGTCGGCCTTTCCTCATCCCCTGCGTCGGTCACACTCAAAAAGCCCCCACCCAAAAAAAGTCGGCCTTTTCCTCATCCCCTGCGTCGGTCGCTCGTTAAAAAGCCCCCTCAAAAAAAAGTCGGCCTTTTCCTCATCCCCTGCGTCGGTCGCTCGTTAAAAAGCCCCCTCAAAAAAAAGTCGGCCTTTCCCTCATCCCCTGCGTCGGTCAAAACAAAACCTCCCCAACAGCCCCCACCCAAAAAAAGTCGGCCTTTTCCTCATCCCCTGCGTCGGTCGCTCGTTAAAAAGCCCCCTCAAAAAAAAGTCGGCCTTTCCCTCATCCCCTGCGTCGGTCAAAACAAAAACCTCCCCAACAGCCCCCACCCAAAAAAAGTCGGCCTTTCCCTCATCCCCTGCGTCGGTCGCCGTCAAAAACCAAAAAAGTCGGCCTTTCTTTGCGTTCAACAAAAAGCCCCCACCCAAAAAAAAGTCGGCCTTTTCCCTCATCCCCTGCGTCGGTCAAAACAAAAACCTCTCCAACAGCCCCCACCCAAAAAAAGTCGGCCTTTTCCTCATCCCCTGCGTCGGTCAAAACAAAAACCTCCCCAACAGCCCCCACCCAAAAAAAGTCGGCCTTTCCCTCATCCCCTGCGTCGGTCAAAACAAAAACCTCCCCAACAGCCCCCACCCAAAAAAAGTCGGCCTTTCCCTCATCCCCTGCGTCGGTCAAAACAAAAACCTCCCCAACAAGCCCCACCCAAAAAAAGTCGGCCTTTTCCTCATCCCATGCGTCGGTCGCTCGTTAAAAAGCCCCCTCAAAAAAAAGTCGGCCTTTTCCTCATCCCCTGCGTCGGTCAAAACCAAAACCTCCCCAACAGCCCCCACCCAAAAAAAGTCGGCCTTTTCCTCATCCCCTGCGTCGGTCAAAACAAAAACCTCCCCAACAGCCCCCACCCAAAAAAAGTCGGCCTTTCCCTCATCCCCTGCGTCGGTCACTCATTAAAAATGAAATGAATCATGTATTTCATAAAGACATTTTCATATATCATGTATTTCAGATGGACATTTTCATGAATCATGTATTTCAGATGGACATTTTCTTGAATCAGTTTCATGAATCATGTATTTCAGAGGGACTTTTTCATGAATCATGTATTTTAGTTGGCCATTTTCATGAATCATGTATTTCAGATGGACATTTTCATGAATCATTTTCATGAATCATGTATTTCAGATGGACATTTTCATGAATCATGTATTTCAGATGGACATTTTCATGAATCATGTATTTCAGATGGACATTTTCATGAATCATGTATTTCATAAGGACATTTTCATGAATCATGTATTTCAGATGGACATTTTCATGAATCATTTTCATGAATCATGTATTTCAGATGGTCATTTTCATGTATCGTATTTCAGATGGACATTTTCATGAATCATTTTCATGAATCATGTATTTCAGATGGACATTTTCATGAATTATGCGTTTTAGATGGACATTTTCATGTATCGTATTTCAGATGGACATTTTCATGAATTATGTATTTCAGATGGACATTTTCATAAATTATGCATTTTAGATGGACATTTTCATGCATCGTATTTCAGTTGGCCATTTTCATGAATTATGTATTTCAGATGGTCATTTTCTTGAATCATTTTCATGAATCATGTATTTCAGATAGACTTTCATGAATCAAGTATTTCAGATGGACATTTTCATGAATTATGTATTTCAGATGGTCATTTTCATGAATCATTTATTTCAGATGGACGTTTTCATGCATCGTATTTCAGATGGACATTTTCATGCATCGTATTTCAGATGGACATTTTCATGAATTATGTATTTCAGATGGTCATTTTGAATAATCATTTTCATGAATTATGTATTTCAGATGGTCATTTTCATGAATCATTTTCATGAATCATGTATTTCAGATGGACGTTTTCATGCATCATATTTCAGATGGACATTTTCATGAATTATGTATTTCAGATGGTCATTTTCATGAATCATTTATTTCAGATGGACGTTTTCATGCATCGTATTTCAGATGGACGTTTTCATGCATCGTATTTCAGATGGTCATTTTCAATATCATTTTCATGAATCATGTATTTCAGATGGACATTTTCAATAATCATTTTCATGAATCATGTATTTCAGATGGACATTTTCATGAATCATGCATTTCAGATGGCCATTTTCATGAATCGTGTATTTCAGATGGACGTTTTCATGAATCGTGTATTTCAGATGGTCGTTTTCATGAATCGTGTAATTTAGATGGTCATTTTCATGTATTGTATTTCAGATCGACATTTTCATTAATCATTTTCATGAATCATGTATTTCAGATGGTCATTTTCATGAATCGTGTATTTCAGATAGTCATTTTCATGAATTGTGTATTTCAGATGGTCGTTTTCATGTATTGTATTTCAGATCGACATTTTCAAGAATCATGTATTTCAGATGGTCATTTTCTTGAATCATTTTCATGAATCATTTTCATGTATGTATTTCAGATGGACATTTTCAAGAATTATGTATTTCAATGGACATTTTCATTAATCATTTCATGAATCATGCATTTCAGATGGTCGTTTTCATGAATTAGGGTTTTTAGATGGACGTTTTCATGAATCATGTATTTCAGATGGTCATTTTCATGCATCGTATTTCAGATGGACATTTTCATTAATCATTTTCATGAATCATGTATTTCAGATGGCCATTTTCATGAATCGTGTATTTCAGATAGTCATTTTCATGAATTGTGTATTTCAGATAGTCATTTTCATGAATCATGCATTTCAGATGGTCATTTTCATGAATCATGTATTTCAGACGGACATTTTCAAGAATCATGTATTTCAGATAGTCATTTTCATGAATCATGTATTTCAGATAGACATTTTCAAGAATCATGTATTTCAGACGGTCATTTTCATGAATCATGCATTTTAGATGGTCGTTTTCATGAATCATGTATTTCAGATGGACATTTTCATGAATTATGTATTTCAGATGGACATTTTCATGAATCATGTATTTCAGATGGACATTTTTATGAATCATGTATTTCAGATGGACATTTTCATGAATCATGTATTTCAGATGGACATTTTCATGTATCATGTATTTCAGATGGACATTTTCATGTATCATGTATTTCAGATGGACATTTTCATGAATCGTGTATTTCATATGGGTATTTTCATGAGTCATCTATTTCAGATGGACATTTTCATGTATCATGTATTTCAGATGGACATTTTCATTAATCATTTTCATGAATCGTGTATTTCAGATAGTCATTTTCATGAATTGTGTATTTCAGATGGTCGTTTTCATGTATTGTATTTCAGATCGACATTTTCATTAATCATTTTCATGAATCATGTATTTCAGATGGTCATTTTCATGAATTGTGTTTTCATATGGGTATTTTCATGAGTCGTGTATTTCAGATGGACATTTTCATGAGTCATGTATTTCAGATGGACATTTTCATGATCGTGTATTTCAGATGGACATTTTCATGAATCATGTATTTCAGATGGACAATTTCATGAATCATGTATTTCAGGTGGACATTTTCATGAATCATGTATTTCAGATGGACATTTTCATGAATCATGTATTTCAGATGGACATTTTCATGAATCATGTATTTCAGATGGACATTTTCATGAATCATGTATTTCAGATGGTAGTTTTCATGAATCATGTATTTCAGATGGACATTTTCATGAATCATGTATTTCAGATGGACAATTTCATGAATCATGTATTTCATATGGACATTTTCATGAATGTATTTCAGATGGACATTTTCATGATCATGTATTTCAGATGGACATTTTCATGTATCATGTATTTCAGATGGACATTTTCATGATCATGTATTTCAGATGGACATTTTCATGATCTGTATTTCAGATGGTCATTTTCATGAATTGTGTATTTCATATGGGCATTTTCATGAGTCGTGTATTTCAGATGGACTTTTTATGTATCATGTATTTCAGATGGACATTTTCATGAATCATGTATTTCAGATGGCAATTTCATAATTTGTTTTTAGAGACATTTTCATGTATCGTGTTTCAGGTGGACATTTTCATGAATCATGTATTTCAGATGGACATTTTCATGAATCATTATTTCAGATGGACATTTTCATGAATCATGTATTTCAGATGGACATTTTCATTAATCATGTCATGATCGTATTTCAGATGGACATTTTCATGAATCATGTATTTCAGATGGACATTTTCATGTATCGTATTTCAGATGGACATTTTCATGAATCATGTATTTCAGATGGACATTTTCATGAATCATGTATTTCAGATGGACATTTTCATGAATCATGTATTTCAGATGGACATTTTCATGTATCATGTATTTCAAATGGTCATTTTCATGAATCGTATTTCAGATGGTCATTTTCATGAATTATGTTTCATGAATCATTATTCAGATGGACATTTTCATGTATCATGTATTTCAGATGGACATTTTCATGAATCATGTATTTCAGATGGACATTTTCATGAATCATGTATTTCAGATGGACATTTTCATGAATCATGTATTTCAGATGGACATTTTCATGTATCATGTATTTCAGATGGACATTTTCATGTATCGTATTTCAGATGGACATTTTCATGACATTTTCATGAATCATATATTACAGATGGACATTTTCATGAATCATGTATTTCAGATGGACATTTTCATGAATCATGTATTGCAGATGGACATTTTCATGTATCATGTATTTCAGATGGACATTTTCATGAATCATGTATTTCAGGTCGACATTTTTATGAATCATGTATTTCAGGTCGACATTTTCATGAATCGTGTATTTCATATGGGTATTTTCATGAATCATGTCTTGCAGATGGACATTTTCATGTATCAGTATTTCAGATGGTCATTTTCATAAATCATGTATTACAGATGGACATTTTCATTAATCATGCATTTCAGATGGACATTTTCATTAATCATTTTCATAAATCATTGTAGCACATTAGCTCAAAAGGGAAATATTTATGATTAATTATAACTGGTTATAATTAAATATGAATATTTTGATCAGATCTCAAAATTAACTGTAGCAGAATTAACATTACAATTATTTGATCTGTTCGTCCACCGTTTATCAATTCTAGGAAAGGTTACTTTCTGGCCAAGAAAGAATAGCTTAACTACTTTAGTCAGTACTAGCAGTAACTTAACTTGTAGTAAACTCAAAATGTAGCATGTAGCAAGATCAAACATTCAGGGACAATCAATTGTGAATATATGTAATTTAATAAATGGAACTGCAGCTAACATACAACTAACTAAGCAAAACACGTGTACATATACATAGAGGAAGAAAATCATCAGAGAAGCAAAATCACCTTAAAAAGGGGCTCAACTTAAAACACGCATCTAAATAGCTGTAAAGGTTACTTGCATTGGCTTTGTTGCTGAACAAGAGTCCTGATGCGGTAGATAATGGAATTTCTCGATGAATTCTTTAGGCGTTTTGGAGGTTTTCATCAATGATCCTAAGCAGACGCTACAGTTACGCGAAGTTCGCATGGAAACATCGTCAGACAAAAGTTGCCATGATGGTCGATTGCAGGTGGATCAGGATGGTCAGATGGTGGTTTCTAATTTTCCTCAGCTTTTGGATCCTCAGCTTGAGCATTGTCTCTGCCTGGGTCCCTCTTTTCCGGTGTTTCCGTTTGAAGGTCCGAGGAAGGGCAGCTGTGCACCTGTTCATGGACCTTTGCACCCCGTTGACTCTGTTGAACAGGACGAAGGCACTTAGGGTGCACCCAATTGCTGTGGCGAGGCAAAGTGCCGTGTCGGTGGCGGTCCAGGACCGGGCAACGGGAAAGTTGGTCAGGACAGGCAGGCAGGACGGTGCTTGGAGGGCTGTGTCGAGTGGGGTGATGTCGATTATCTGGGACACCCCTTCTTCAATGCTCAGTTCCAAATCAGGTTCCAGGGTGAGGTTTTGATTCCTGAAGAAGGCTGGAATTTCTACCTCGGATTGGTACTCTTCGCTTAGGAGATGGTATAGTGCCGGGTCCCTGAGGTGGAGGATGGCTCCCTTGGGTACTTGAACGCCTCTGACATTGTCTGTGGTTCAGGAGTGGCTTTACAAGAGGAGTACGTCTCAGCAGTGCCACAGACTGATCACCTCCATGCCACGCCAGGTTGAGGCAGTAATTAAAGCAAAAGGAGCCCCTACCAAGTATTGAGTACATATACAGTAAATGAACATACTTTCAAGAAGGCCAACAATTCACTAATTTTTTTTTTTTTTTTTTTTTTTTTTTTTTTAATTGGTCTTATGAAGTATTCAAATTTGTTGCGTTTGGTGGGTTTTTGTTAAATGTGACCCAAAATCATCACAATTAAAAGAACCAAAGACTTAAACTACTTCAGTCTGTGTGCACTGAATTTATTTAATACACGAGTTTCACAATTTGAGTTGAATTACTGAAATAAATGAACTTTTCCACAACATTCTAATTTATTTAGATGCACCTGTATTTGCAAAATAAAACTGATCATGCAAAAGACTTAAGGATATTGGCCACACAAAGCAGTTTATTACAGAGTTGTTTGGCCCATTTTTTTTTAATCATGATAACTCAGACTTAGGATTGGAAAAGGAGATGGGAGCATTCAAATAGATTTATAGGTTAACTAAAGATGCGATCAGTGCCTTGCTCAAGTCATGGTATTGAGGGTGGAGAGAACACTGGTTATTCATTCCCCCCACCTTCAATCTCTGCCAGACCTGGGACTGAACATTACCAAATGATTAACAGATCATTATTTAATGTAAATTGAAATGCTTACAAATGTCATCAAACTTTCAATTCATATGATCATGGTTTTTTTTTTTTTTTTTTTTTTTTTTTAAACCTTCAAATAATTTTGGCACATGACACATGATTTAATAAATCATTAACAAACATATTATATTAAGATAATTGGTTAATGTTTACAAATGTCATTAAGCTTTCAATGCATTTTAAAAATCTACAAATTAGAAATGATTGCAATGATTGCAAATTTACAATGATTGCAAGTTTATTTGTTAATGAACTTTTGAATGCTTATCAATATCATTAAACCAGTTCACATATTAGCTACGTGTTGTTTTTTTTTTTTTTTTTTTACTATTACAAATGTTGTGAAAATGTAGCTTAATTTGTCATTTTAAGCACTTCACTAATTATTCATGTTAATATATGCATTAACTCATAATCACAGTCTGTAAAGGTTATATATTTGGTCTTTGTGTAGACTTTTTTTTTTTTTTTCTTTTTTCCCTTTATTGGCAGTTGACTTTTAGCTACTGTAACATTTGAGGAAAGGGTGGTTAGTTAAGTTTAGCTTAATGCTTGGTAAAGACAATGCGCATTGTAATGTGGGTGCAAAACATGTTTTTGTTACCTAATATTAGTATTAGTATTAGTACTAATATTTTGTTACACTAACATTAGTATACTATATTGTACAAACAGAATATTCCTTGACGCATACATCGACAGGAGGGGGAAAAAAAATCAAGAAAATACTTCATTTATCATTTATCAAAACAATGCAATATATACAAAATGAATCATGTTGCCTTATAGTAATTAAATTGACCCCTGTACACTGCTGACCCCTAAACCTTAAACGTACCCATACTACCAAACCTTACCCGTATCACACCTCAATATTCGCAAAGTGTTGTGCTTTAACAAAAGGTTTTAATCATTGTATAACATCTGTTAAAATCATTTGTCGGTTTTCAAGATGTGCATGATCATATAAATTAGAAATTTAATGACATTTGTAAGCATTTTAATTTACATGAAATGTTAATTATTAGGTAATGTTTAATACATGTATTAGTAAACATTAACAAGCATTAATTATTTCACGTTTCTAGATATGTGGATATATATATTAACTAATGATTCATGCATTAGATAATGTTTGTTAATGATTTATTAATGAAAGCTATAATAAAGTGTTTACTGTAGCTGATATTGTATGTTGATTGGTGATGTTGATTAGTGGGTACAACTGGTGTTTCCCTCTCTTGATGGTATTTTATTTATTTGTATTTTTTTTTTTTTGTTTACTTAATATTTTCTCTTGTAGTGTCAGTTCTTAGGAATGGTGCCCTGACACACATCACAGAGGCTGAGGAAGAAAAGGCTATACAAAACTGGCTCAGGCTGAGCCGAAATAGACTTGGAGGTCAGCGAAGGCAGAGACCACAGCTGTAACTGTGAGCCAATAAATGAAACTACAGTTCTGGTTTTGACTTGTGTTAAGGCAGTGCAATTGCAAAAAATCTAAGTGGTGGTTTAAAAAAAAAGGAAAAAAAAAAAATGTACCCTGCCATTTACATTTCATTGATTAAAATGGCCTACTGTGCACAGATAAAATTACAATAAAATGAATAAAATGCATTTTTAAAAACAAGACAATTTTATGGATCCAGCCTTAAGTCATTTTCCTAATCTCTAACTAGATCATTCAGGGCTCAGTGGATATCTTAACACTTCTTTTTGTTGTTGTTTAATCTTGGATTTCTGCCTCCCCAGGAAAAAAAAGGGACAATATCATTTTACAAGCATGTGGCATTATAGGTGAAGTAAAACATTAACTTTTAAATAACATTTCTATTTGTTGTTAAAATATATTAATTTGTGGCTGTCATAACTTGTTTCATAACAGATTTAAATAATTAAGTCATCTCAAGTAAATTATGAATATATAGTCTAATATTTCACAAAATGCACTTCTCTAGACTTTCTCTAATTTCTCTAGTGAACTCTAGTGCTTCCGTTTGAACTGAGGAGTTCATACAACGATCTGTCACGCCACATCAAGCAATCTGAATGAAAGATGAAACTTTATCAAAAGTAACATTATATAAAACGGCGTTTCCAATGAAGTTCCACTTGTGCAGTGGTTAAAACAAAGCTGTTTTAGTTTGGTACACATAGATACCGAACCAAAAGACCCCCTCCTGACAGTTTTCTGTACAAATACGCATACTGTTACACCCCTAGTAAATGCTCTGTGACTTTGACATGGTTTAATGCGTGTGCGTTGAACATTCAAGTCATTCTACACTGGAGTGCGGAGCAGAGTTGCCGTAGAAATGGGGCGGCAACATTGCAACTGACAAACAGCAAAACACACTGCTGATTTTACTGCTTTCAGGTAAGTTTAGTTCCTAAAATCACATAAATATTACATATTGTTCCTGACACTTATTGAAAATATCTTTGAAAATGTCCAGTTGCATCTCAACCGTTTTCAGATGAGGTAGGTTAACTATAGATTGTGATAGATTGTTTATGAAAGGTTGGGCTATGAGAGTGGGTAGAGGGTTAATCAGTAACTTGTATTACAAAGACCATGAATATTTGATGTAAACTAGTTCAAAGGTGTTTTGATCTTTCATGGTAAACAAATATTGATAGAAATTGTTCTGTGATTTCAGGAGGACAGAAAGAAACTCTCTACAACAGATGAGAAGCTCCAAGATTTTATTGCTTACAGTATGTTCCTAGAATTCTTCCATGCCGATGGCTTGCTGCACCCCAGCAGATTTGGAGTGAACCTCCTCTCAGCCAAAAAAAAAAAAACTGCAATATACTGACTAGTACGTCAAATCACAAACATACAATACTGTTTTAAAGTTTGAGTTTATGATTTTGATTTTTGAAGATCATGGTGAATTTAACTTTTGTCCTCAGGAAACATGTAAGTATCTTCTGTAGCTTCTGAAGGGACGTACTAAATGGAAAAAAATAGGATATTTAGGCAAAATAACAATGTACACATCTTCATTCTGAAGCATCAGTGAGCGTTTTAACCTTCTGCAGTCGCAAACTTTTAAATAGGGTCATTTTTATAAATTCAGCTATTATTTTCTCTTGTGGACTGTATGCGAACATCTTTTATGTGAAATATCTTATTTAGGTAAGTACTAAAAAAAAAAACAAAAAAAACATGCATTTTGTATGATCCCTTTTATTTTGGTAAAATGATTAACATTTGATTGTTGCTGATTCTGCAAGGTGTATGTAATCTTGACTTCAGCTGTATTTTTAAAATTACTTTTAATGTTTTAATGTGTTTCCAGCAATTTCTCGAAGGGGAAGGGCAAGGCACTTAGGACAGTTTACATCTCAAAAGTCTGTTAACTTCTGAGCTGTTTTCAGAGGTATGCTAACTCTTGTTTGTGAAACTTTGGGGTTTTCATCAAATCTTTGTGTATATGAGAGGTTTTGATAGTTTTGTAAGGTTTTGCTGGTAATTTTTCAATAGGTGTTTGAAAGTAGGCTATAATTTAACCTAAATATATACACGGTACTGTTAATCAGTGACGTCCCTTACGTGGAGAACGAAAATTGGCTGAAAACAAGTTCAAAGGTGTTTTGAAATTTCATGGTAAACAGATATTGATGAAATTTGTTCTGTGATTTCAGGAGGACATAAACTCTCCACAACAGATAAGTGCCAAGATTATAACATTTTTGAAGGGAGCTGCTGAAGAGAAATACAGGTGACCTCAAGAAGCTAATTAAATGATTTCATATGCATTATGATAGTTTCTTTTGTTATATTTTATTTATATATTAGTGCTGTCAAAACATTAAACACAGGCGATTAATTTTGTTCAGTTTAACGTGGCAAAAATATTTAATGCAATTAATGCATGGGCGGGGCCGCCCCACTCGCAACTGCTGCTGCTTTTTTTTTTTTTTTTTTTCCTTGACAAGAATTATTTGGATGTCTTTACACACATATAAAACGGGAGACGTGAACGGGAGATTGTGCCTGAACTTTAAAGATTACTCGCACCTCTATTTAGTTATGGCATACTTTTTCAGTCTAAATTACATTCACAGTGGTGTTTTACAAGCCAAACAAATTAGAATATTATAATTATTAATAATAATAATACTAACAACAATTTTAAATTATTGTTATTCCTGTGACAGTAATAGCCATGTACTGTAAAACAATTGCACTGTAAAATAAATGAAAATGAATATTTCATAGGTATATTATTTTTACTTTACAATACAGTAGGGAAATTACAATACTTATTTCTTAATGGCAGTCAGTTTACTGTTGGGGATTTATGTCGTGAAATTATATATTTATATTCTGGATATAACCTGGAACTGCATACTAATTATTGTTGACTATGTGAAAAATTGCCTATGTTCCTAGATTCTTCCAGAGTTGGAGCGGACCTCCTGTCAGAAAACATCTCCATCTTCAAGTGCTATAAACCATTGGACTAGTAAGTAACTCAAACATATACTACCGTTTCATAGGTTTGGGGTTGGTATGGTAAAGTCTCTTATGCCACCATGGCTTTGTGTATTTCATTAAGACGGTTAACAGTAATATTGTGAAATACTAATGCAATTTAACATAATGGTTTTCTATGTGAATATATTGTAAAATGTAATTTATTTCTTTTATCAAAGCTGCAATTTTCCACATCATTACTCCAGTCTTCAGTGTCACATGATCCTTCAGTAATCATTCAAATATGCTGATTTACTGCTCAACAAACATTTCTGATTATCAATGTTGAAAACCGTGCTGCTGCTTCATATTTTTCAGGATTCTTTGAAGTTTTTAAAAAGTACAGCATTTATTTGAAAGAGAAATGTTTGATCTAAATATTGATAATTGATAAGACATTGATAAAAATCAGAAATGTTTCTTGAGCAGCAAATCAGCACAATGATTTCTGAAGGATCATGTGACACTGAAGACTGGAGTAATGATGCTGAAAATTCAGCTCTGCAGACATAAATTATGCTTTGCAATATATTTACATAGAAAAATTTCACAATGATACTGTTTTTACCTCATTTTTGATTTTTTGATAGAAAATAAAAAAATCATAAATGCAGCCTTGCTGAGCAGAAGACAACTTACCCAAACTTTTAAATGGTAATTATCATGTTCCTAAGACTTTTGTTGATCTTCGGAACACAAATTAAGATATTTTTGATAAAAATCCGAGAGCTCTTTGACCCTCCATAGACAGCAAGGGTCTTACCACAGTCAAGGCCCAGAAAAGTATCAAGAACAACAACCAAATAATCCATGTGTCAGTGTTTTGTAGTGTTGTGGATTTGTGTTCCGTGTTTTCCCCCCTGCTTTAGTTCCCGTTTTTCCATATATGGTCTTTTTCCTTTCCTTGTTTAGTTAATTAGATTTCTTGCACCTGTTTTATTTACCATGTGTATTTAAGTTCCTGGTTATTCCCTTGTGTTTTGTCCGGTCTCTCGTCTTCAATGTTACGTCTACTTTGTTTCAAGTTGATTTATATGTATTCTCCTGTGGTCTCATTCATTGAAGACTTAATTTCATTGAAGTTCATGCTCCAGCATTCTCCTTGCTTCCTCAAAGTATGACAAAAGACTGGACCAAAAACAATGTCGGCTGAGGACACACTATGGCAAGCCCACCGACCTCTCCTATGGCAAGCCCGCCAGCATCTCCTACTCCAAGCCTGCCTACCTCTCCTATGGCAAGCCCGCCAGCGTCTCCTACGCCATGTGACCTACCTCTCCTATGGCAGTAATTTATTTCCCGGGAATAAATTATTCACTGGTTTAAGAAATTTTTTATCATAAAAACCTGCTTTTTTATTTTTAGAGCATTGTTTTCGTTATAATGTACTGATTCAAATTAGTAATCAATAATAGCTAATTATTATTTTACCACTCTGGGTGGAGGAGTGAATGGAGTGGAATCATCAAACATCTTGCAAAGGAAGTCGGCGTCACGGTCCTGATGGCTTTACTGGTTGATGTTAGGGAATATTTGCATTTATTCACATGCGATTGAATTGGCTATTCATGTGGTGGACTGTCATGATTTAGTAGATTTAGAAGCGGGTATACGCAAAGCCGTATATCTGCGTATAGCCGTATAGCCTACCCTGCAGTACACCACTGATTCCATGTCACAAACTTATCTGTTGCTAACTTTTATACCCGCTACCGCCTACTGCCTTTCCACATTTAAGTTTTTGTTCCGCTTCAATTTAACATTGACGTTAAATTATTCTTGTAGGCTACTATGGTTCCATGCGACACATTGTTTGCAGTCTGATGTTGTTTTAAGTAAGGCTTATATTTAAATGTTTGTTTTGAGTGTATGGTCAATAAATAAAGGAATTAATAAAGATGGGCACAAAACTGACCCAATTTCCTCCCATTTGTCTCGTTCCACTTGTCATGTCTCTATTCACCACCACATTTTGAGAAGCGCTGCACTACAGTCATATGTGATGAAATAAATCATCTTTTGTCTTAAATAATATGAACAGCAGCTATGCTAATCTTTCTCCTTTTGCTTTTTCTGTTTGTATCTCTGGATGTTCATCCCAAGGTTACTAGAGATTACGCCAGTTCCAGTTTGGATCCAGCATCACTTGTGAAGACTTCAGAAGACGGCAACACTCAACAAGACTTCAGACGATGGCAACTGTACATACAAAACTGCCAAATATTATCCTTATATTGCCTGTAAGGGTAAGTTTGATGGTTTCCAACCCGCTTTGTATTTTTTGCAATGTTTCTAATATCTGTAAATTAACCATATTTGCTCTTTCTCTGCGTTATGTGTTCTTATGTCAGTGGTGTAGTGGTGGCTGCCTGGAGAAGTGGGTATATGCTTAAGTCTTGTGCTTTTTAGTCAAATACACACATCTGGATGTGACTCTCCGCAATCTCTGATGAAATTCGGTGGGTTTTCTCTGTATTAGAATTATTCTTTGAATGCATTAGTTTACTGGATCCTTGGACTGAAAAGTTTACAGGGGTTAAAAAATTTCTGGTCATCATAACCTCCTTTTCATTTTTAAGGTCTTGTTTTCATTATAATGTACTGCAGGGGTGCTCAACCCTGTTCCTGGAGATCTACCTTCCTGCAGCTCCAACCCTGATCAAACACACCTGAACCAACTAATTACTGTCATGAATCTGGTCCTGAACACCAGTCCGCTCACCACCAGAGGTGCCTTGCCATTCACATTACACCGACTGTTACGCCACACCCCAGACTACGTTCCCCATCATTCATTGCACTGAAGACACACAGCTGTATCCAATCAGACACTCTATATAAGCCTTGGATTTCCTTCTCCTATTCGCCGAGTATTGTTTAGCATTTGACGCACCCCTTGTTAGCTACTTTACGGAGCCTTCCGAGCATCTTAGATCTTGTTTCTTCGTAGTCTAGTCATCCATGTCCTGATCTTCACCTGTCTTGGACACCCTTTTTCTTGTCGTTTTTGGACTCTGTTTTGCCCCTCATATGAACTCTCGCCTGTCTAGTGGATTACACTTTTGTCTTGTCCCTTGGTTTACGTACGCCACCGATCGACCCTAGTCTGTTTCACGAATTACTCTAATGTCTTGCCTATGCTGTACCTGTCTGCCATTGTTCGTCTCCAAGCCTGTATATGACCATGTCTTTGTCTTTGTTATTTAATAAAAGCTTGCATTTGGATCCCCCCGCTGCCCGTCTCCCTCGCTCCCTTACAATTATGATCTGAAGGAGCACTTTGATAAGGGTTTGATCAGGGTTGGAACTAAACTCTACAGGAAGGTAGATCTCCAAGAACAGGGTTGAGCACCCCTGATGTATCAAATTATTAATCAATAATACTATTTTATAATAATAATATTATTTTACCGCTCTTCAAGAACAATTAATACAACAAAAATTATTAGCAAGCACAAGAATAGGCAGTTTCAATTTAAAGCAGGTGTTTACAGCTTGAGCAATGTAGCCAGCTGTTGATTTCTGGAACGCATTGGCCAATCCGTTTAAAAGTTATTAGTACTGAATATTGCGTGCTCATGAATCCTCTCATTACAACAAAGATTATTTGTGCATATATTCATTGTGTTATAAGAGGTTTATATATATATATAAAAAAAGGACGAACTGAGATGTCAGCTTTTTTAAGAAAGCTTTGTTTGCTCGCATTCTGCCATGTATGCACGCAGCAGCCCACGCTTGCTTTTCTGTCAAGAATAACAGTGGTTTGTGATTGTTGATGCTTAGCCTAATTAACAAATATTTTATCGGGAGCGTTTATGCTGGGATCTTGTGGAACTTACGAGATGTTACAGAACTATTTCCTGTAAATTCCATCGATGTACTGAAAAAAGAAATCTATGTATGTTTCTTTTATGTGGGCTTTTGCGGGCGGGAGCGGGACAAAACAAATGTTGCGGGCGGAAGCAGGACGAGGTAACATTTATTTCTGCGGGCGCGGGACAGAATCTTGCGCGCAGGTCTCTACACTACACCACTGCCTTATGTGTACCTATATTGTTAAAAGCGCTATATAAATAAAGATGACTATATATCCCTATATATTCCTATGTAAGCAACACTCCGCAGGATGATGCAAAATGAAATGACGAGTTTTGACACAACAACAAAAACACTTTTTGCATCATCAAAATGCCTTTTTGTGTCATTCAGCAGAGTTTTGCTGACAGATAAAACTGGTCATCTCGGAGAAAGAACATTTGTTCTTTTGCATATATTACCAACATTGCAACAATACAAAGTGGATTGAAAATTGTTGAACCTACCCTTTAACACATTACTAGAGACTTTAGTAAGATTGTATCAGAAAAGATTTTAGAATTTGTATCATATAATTTAAAACATTTGAACTGCTGTATTGTTTGCACCGTTTTTATTTTGTGTTTATGTAACTCGTATATTATTGTTTTTTTTGTTTTTGTTTTTTTTGGCCATGAAGATAGTGTTAGATTCTGACGTGGCAATAAATGTATATAATTACTGGTACTGAACACATGACTTGTATTATCTTTCAATTGTTGTCATATGGACATTACTTTGTTCTTAGAAGATGGTCTTCCCCAGTGAGTCTGTCTGGCTGATTAAAGGATATTACATAACCTTAATTATTTAACCTTGAAAACATGCATTTCTTGTAAACCTAATTTGAAATAAATACTGTGAAAGGTGCTTACAATTATACAACTCTTAACCATTGATTTACTATTTTTAAAACTGTAGCAACCATAAGTGTAATAACCAAGTTTAA